>CATIWC010000889.1:0-233106 GCA_948472305.1 Vicia faba | reverse complement strand
CACTTTGAGAAGATGAACGTTGGAGCAAATATTCTTGATTCAATGCTATTAACAAGCTTTCCTTTTTGAGCAGATCTTGTCTAGAATGATGCCGTTGGTATTGATTAGCTTTCAATGCACAGTACCGTTGCTTCTTCAATGCACGATCTGGCTTGGCTCATTCTGATTCTGCTTCGCTGCTGATGAACTAATTTGTTTCTGTATCAGAGTGTTTTACGCGCAGTTCTGTTCATCAAGCTTCAGCATGTGCAAGCGTTGATCATCTGATCTTGACGTTCTGATTCAGCAACTTCTGATGCTGATGTGCAGACTCATATTCTGATGCTGAAAACGTGATCTTGCTTATTTTAATCAGCATATCTGCAAGTCAGAGCATAGTAATTTTAGGCAGCATATAATTCAATCATAAAATATTTAACTACTATATCTTTTCACTTTGTTATCATCAAAACTTAAATATAGGGTACTAGATTCAAACATTGTTCTAACAATCTCCCCCTTTTTGATGATGACAAAAACTAGATATTTTAAATGAAAAATAACGTGAAAAGTTATCAGATCTATGTATCAGAATAAGAAGTACGGAGAAGTCAGAGTTAAGAGATACTCCCCCTGAGTTTGTTACTTCCCTTTGATATGTGTGTTCTTCAGAGTCAGATCTTTTTCTATCTTTGAGCATCAGATTATAAGTCTTTGACTTTATCAGAGAGCAGAGCTTCAGAGCTTTTCCTGTCAGAGCTTTGCTTCGGATCAGAGTGTTAGGTCGATCAGATCTTCATATATCAGAACTTCATATTTGATCAGAGCAACATGAGCTTTTATATTTTGATCAGAGCTTCTAGTTCTTAGTCTTCATAGTGTTCAGAGCTTCCTTGTGCCTGTAGACTTAACAACAAAACAGAAAAACATTTCAAGTAATAGAGTTAGAATGTTTGAGAATTTCTGTCTAGTTAGCCGTTATTGATTTTAAATATCATTCTTGTTCTCCCCCTTTTTGTCAGCAATCAAAAAGTGTTAGTGATGTGCTAAAACAATTTAGATCAGAAAAACAAATTATATTAAAATTAGTTCAGAGGAAAGAACATTACACAAGCATAGTCAAAACATAGTCAAAAGTACATCAGAAAATGACGAAAATATAGAGAATGTCATGCATAAAAAAAATTTCAAGGTTGTGGGGGCATGCGTGAGAACAGGCTTTAACAAGATAATGATTGCCATTAACAAGCGTGATTACTTTTTGCATTTAATGCTTGCTGATTTTGGGGGATTTGAGAAAGATACTTAAAAACGGTTACCAGACATGTGTCTCAATGCACCCAATCAGCGCTTTCCTTTCTCAGAAGCGTGCACGCGTTCTGCTTCAGGGATTTGCTGATGATTGGATGACACTTGTTTGATGTAGTGATCAGCACGTCTGTCTTTGAGATTAGACTCTCAGATCTTTAGACTTGCCTTTGATACAATCTGCATGTTCTAACTTTCTGAAAGAAGATTGATCAGAAGTTCACAGTAATATAAATACATTCTGAAAGATAAAAATATGGAATTAAAGCATTTTCATTCTGGGCATACTTTCATGCTGAGATGTTTCAGAATGAAATTAAACCTATCTTCTGAAAGGGGTTTTGTAAAGATATCAGCCATTGATGGTCTGTATCTATAAATTTCAAGTTTAAAATTCCTTTCTGAATATAGTCCCTAATGAAATGATGTTTTATTTCTATATGCTTAGCTCTAGAATGTAAAATAGGATTCTTACTTAAGCAAATAGGAGAAGTATTATCACAAAGAATAGGAATGTTACTCTCAAAAATCTGGAAGTCTTCAAGCTGACTTTTCATCCAGAGCATCTGTGTGCTACATCCAGCTGCTGCTATGTACTCAGCTTCTGCTGTTGACAGAGCAATAGTTGATTGCCTTTTGCTGGACCACGAGATCAGATTTTCTCCCAGAAACTGGCAGCTTCCAGAAGTACTTTTGCGTTCCACTCTGTCTCCAGCAAAATCAGCATCACAGTAGCCTACTAAGCTGTAATCACTAGATTTTCTATAAAACAAACCCAGATTAGTAGTACCTTTCAGATACTTGAAAATTCGCTTAACAGCTGTTAAGTGAGATTCTCTAGGATCTGATTGGAATCTAGCACAAATACATACGCTGAATAAAATATCAGGTCTTGAAGCAGTCAGATAAAGGAGAGAACCAATCATACCTCTGTAGACTTTCTGTTCTACGCTTTTGCTTACCTCTTCTCTTTCCAGAATGCACGTGGGATGCATTGGAATCTTTGATGGCTTACATTCTGAGAGGTCAAATTTCTTCAGAAGATCTCTGATGTATTTGCTCTGATGAATGTAAGTTCCCTCTGGAGTTTGATTGATCTGAATTCCTAGAAAGAACTTCAGTTCCCCCATGAGGCTCATCTCAAATTCTGCCTGCATACACTTAGCAAATTTTCTTCCAAGAGAAGGATTAGTAGATCCAAAGATTATATCATCAACATAAATTTGACAGACTAAAATGTCACTCTTAACTGTTTTACAGAATAGAGTGGTGTCCACTTTCCCTCTGGTGAACTCATTTTCAAGCAGAAAGTTACTTAGCCTTTCATACCAAGCTCTGGGAGCTTGTTTTAGACCATACAGTGACTTTTTCAGTTTGAAAACATGTTCTGGATGTTTTGTATTTTCAAAACCTGGGGGTTGGTGAACATACACTTCTTCTTCTATATAACCATTTAAGAATGCACTTTTGACATCCATCTGATACAGAGTGATGCCTCTGTTAACAGCAAATGAAATTAAAAGTCTGATAGATTCTAACCTGGCGACTGGGGCAAAGGTTTCTGTATAGTCTATCCCCTCTTGCTGACTATAACCTTGTGCAACCAGTCGTGCCTTGTTTCTGACGACTTCACCTTGTTCATTGAGCTTGTTTCTGAACACCCATCTTGTTCCAATGACGTTGAATCCTTTTGGTCTTGGAACGAGATCCCAAACGTCGTTTCTGGTGAATTGATTCAGCTCTTCTTGCATTGCCAGAATCCAGTCATTGTCCAGAAGTGCTTCATCAATAGAAGAAGGTTCAATCAGAGACACAAGTCCCATCAGAGTTTCTTCAGAGTTTCTGAAGCTTGCTCTTGTTCTGATTGGATCTTCCTTTCTTCCTAGGATAGTCTCTTCTGGGTGATCCAAACTGCTTCTGGGTAATCTCTTCTGAGGTTGATCAGCAGCAGTTGTAGGATTTCTAGCATTGCTTCTTTCAGACGTTGAAGGAGTGTCTGTGTTGAGAGCTTCTGATGACCTGTCTTCAGAACCTGCAAATTCAATTTCTATACCTGCAAGATTTTCATTCTGCTTTGACTTTTCAGAGTCAAGCTTGTCATCAAAACGAACACTGATTGATTCTTCCACAATCTGTGTTTCTGTATTGTATACTCTGTACCCTCTTGAGCGTTCAGAGTATCCTAACATAATACACTTCTGTGCCTTAGAATCAAACTTGTTCAAATAATTCTTAGTATTTAACATATAGCAAGTACATCCAAATGGATGAAAATACGAAATGTTGGGCTTTCTGTTCTTCCACAATTCATATGGAGTCTTTTCCAGAATAGGTCTTATTGAGATTCTATTCTGAATGTAGCACGCTGTGTTTATTGCCTCTGCCCAGAAAGTCTTAGCAACGTTTGTCTCGTTGATCATGGTTCTGGCCATTTCTTGCAATGTTCTGTTCTTTCGTTCTACAACTCCATTTTGTTGGGGAGTTCTAGGACAAGAGAAATCATGCAGAATGCCTTTGTCATTAAAGAATGACTCAAAATCTTTATTTTCAAATTCTCCACCATGATCACTTCTGACTTTAACGATTCTAAGATCTTTTTCATTCTGAACTTGGTTACAGAAGGTAACAAACACAGAGTGTGACTCGTCCTTGTGTCTTAAGAACTTTACCCATGTCCATCTGCTATAGTCATCTACGATTACTAACCCATACTTCTTGCCACTGACAGAAGCAGTTTTAACTGGTCCAAATAAGTCAATGTGCAGAAGTTCTAATGGCTTAGAGGTAGAAACAACATTTTTGGATTTAAAAGAGGGTTTTGCAAATTTGCCTTTCTGACATGCTTCACACAGAGCATCTGAATTGAACTTCAAATTTGGAAGTCCTCTGACCAGATTGAGTTTGTTAATCTGAGATATTCTTCTCATACTAACATGTCCCAATCTTCTGTGCCAGATCCATTGCTCGTTGTTAACAGACAGAAGACATTTTACGTTCTGACTCTTAAGTTCAGAAAGTTTGATTTTGTAAATGTTGTTTTTCCTCTTACCATTAAATAGGATAGTCCCATCTTTCTGACTAACAGCTTTACATGATTTTTGATTAAAGATTATATCATAACCGTTATCACTTAATTGACTTATGGATAACAGGTTATGCATCAATCCATCAACAAGCAGAACATTATTAATAGAGGGAAGATTTCCGTTACCTACAGTTCCAGAGCCAATTATCTTTCCCCTCTGATTGCCTCCAAAGCCAACGTGGCCTCCAGGCTTAAGTTCCAGGCTTTGGAACATATGCCTTCTTCCCGTCATGTGACGTGAGCAGCCAGAGTCCAGGTACCATGACTGGTGTTTCTGACTTGCTGCTAAAGATATCTGCAACATGTATTATTTTATCCTTAGGTACCCAGATCTTCTTGGGTCCTGATTTGTTAGTTTTACCAAAACTCTGGTTGAATTTTGGTTTCACAAAGTGATTACTACTAGTATATTTGATGTCATGTGTGTGACCATACACAAAGTGTGAATTTAGAGGAGTGTGTTTAATAACTAAATCCATGACATTTTTAGGTGTAGGAACCTTACCTAGGTATCCTATTCCTTTCCTGCCGTTTCCGCTAACTCCATAGATCATTGAAGCCATTCTGCTTCTATCTATGCTTTTAGCAAGGAACTTCTGGAAACTATGATCATACTCCTTGATGATCTCATCAGCGTTGCTGGGAGTTTCAGAAATTGGTACCTTCTGAGAGTTTTGTAAAGAGTTTTCTAATTTTAAAATTTTATCTCTCAGCTCAGAGTTTTCCAATTTGAGACTCTCAGACTTATTAGAGTCAGATTCAAGAGTCCTTTTCAGGTCTCTGAATTTAGCTCTAATCTGCTGATAACGTTCCAGAATTTCATTGAGGCTTTCAGCAAGTTCAGCCTTTGTAAAATTAACAGCGAAGTTAGGGAATACCTCTTCTGTGTCTGATTCTGAGTCTGAGTCAGAAGCTTCACTGTCATCTGGAATGTTAGCCATAAGCGCTATGTTCGCCCTTTCATCATCTGATTCTGAGTCAGCTTCAGACGAGTCAGAGTCATCCCTGTTAGAACAATGTTTGAATCTAGTACCCTATATTTAAGTTTTGATGATAACAAAGTGAAAAGATATAGTAGTTAAATATTTTATGATTGAATTATATGCTGCCTAAAATTACTATGCTCTGACTTGCAGATATGCTGATTAAAATAAGCATGATCACGTTTTCAGCATCAGAATATGAGTCTGCACATCAGCATCAGAAGTTGCTGAATCAGAACGTCAAGATCAGATGATCAACGCTTGCACATGCTGAAGCTTGATGAACAGAACTGCGCGTAAAACACTCTGATACAGAAACAAATTAGTTCATCAGCAGCGAAGCAGAATCAGAATGAGCCAAGCCAGATCGTGCATTGAAGAAGCAACGGTACTGTGCATTGAAAGCTAATCAATACCAACGGCATCATTCTAAGACAAGATCTGCTCAAAAAGGAAAGCTTGTTAATAGCATTGAATCAAGAATATTTGCTTCAACGTTCATCTTCTCAAAGTGCTATATAAACCAAGCTTTGAAGATTATCACGGCTAATGCTTCCAAACTCTCTACACGCACAAAGCTGAACAGTAATCTTCACTCTACAAGTTTTGCTAAACCTCCAAACTCTGATACTCTATTAGCGTTTAGCATCTTAGTATTCTAAGCTTCATTTGTGTAAACATCACAGTTGTGATATAGTTTTTGTAGAAAACATTCATACACACTTGTTCATTCCTTTGTAAGAAAGTGTTGCCTTGACAAACCGGATTGTGGTTTGAATCAAGAAGGTTTTAGCAGTTGCTAAAGCAGTTTTGTATTCAGTTGAATATAGTGAATTAAGACCTCGTTGGAGAGAGGCGAAATCACCTTGAACGGGTGGACTGGAGTAGTTTGAGATCAAACGAACCAGGATAAAAATACCTTGTCATTTGCTTTTAAGTTTCCAGTTTTACAATTCAACCCCCCCCCCCCCCTTCTTGTGTTTTTCACCCCTTCAATTGGCATCAGAGCGCCTGGTTCTGAGCTAAAACACTTAACTGTGTCAGTAAAAGATCCAGCGTCAGAAAAACACTATGGCAGGAAACAACTCTCATTTCAGCAATGACAACAATGAGGATAGAGACAGATTCAGCGGCAAACCTCCAGTCTTTGATGGAGAAAACTTTGACTACTGGAAAGACAGAATTGAAAGCTTCTTTCTAGCACATGATGCTGATCTGTGGGATATGGTGACAGATGGATACACGCACCCTGTTAATGCAACTGGTCAGAAGATTGATAGAAAATCAATGACTGATCAACAAAAGCGTGATTTCAAGAATCACCATAAGGCCAGAACCATCCTCCTCAGTGCTATCTCCTATACTGAGTATGAGAAGATCTCCAACAGAGACACAGCTAAGAACATCTTTGATTCTCTCAGAATGACGCATGAGGGCAACGTCCAAGTCAAGGAAACAAAGGCTCTGGCGCTCATTCAGAAGTATGAAGCGTTTAAAATGGAAGAATCTGAATCCATTGAAACTATGTTCTCCAGATTCCAGATTCTGGTAGCTGGTCTCAAAGTTCTGGACAAGGGGTACTCTACTGCTGACCATGTCAAGAAGATAATCAGAAGTTTACCCAAGCAGTGGAGGCCTATGGTTACTGCTCTGAAGCTGGCGAAAGATCTCAACAAAATCACTCTGGAGGAACTTATAAGCTCCCTCAGAAGTCATGAGATAGAGCTGGAAGCTGACGAGCCTCAGAAGCAAGGTAAGCCTATAGCTTTAAAATCTAACAGAAAATCTGAATCTAAAGTTTTGCAGGCAGTTGAAGAAACATCTGATGGATCCTCATCAGAAGAAGACGAGCTTTCTCTTCTCTCCAGAAGAGTAAATCAACTGTGGAAGCAAAGACAAAAGAAATTCAGGAATCCCAGAAGATCTGATCAGAACGAGTCTTCTTCCAGATACAGAAGAACAGATTCTTCCTCTGGATACAGAAGATCTGAAGGCTCCTCAGGTAGCAAGAAGCCAAATACAAAAGACATCATCTGCTACGAGTGCAATGAGCAAGGTCACTACAAGAGTGACTGCCCAAAGCTTCAGAGGGAAAAGCCAAAAAGGAAGTTTGGAAGAGAGAAGAAGAAAAGTCTCATGGCCACATGGGATGACTCTGACTCGTCTGAAGCTGACTCAGAATCAGATGATGAAAGGGCGAACATAGCGCTTATGGCTAACATTCCAGATGACAGTGAAGCTTCTGACTCAGACTCAGAATCAGACACAGAAGAGGTATTCCCTAACTTCGCTGTTAATTTTACAAAGGCTGAACTTGCTGAAAGCCTCAATGAAATTCTGGAACGTTATCAGCAGATTAGAGCTAAATTCAGAGACCTGAAAAGGACTCTTGAATCTGACTCTAATAAGTCTGAGAGTCTCAAATTGGAAAACTCTGAACTGAGAGATAAAATTTTAAAATTAGAAAACTCTTTACAAAACTCTCAGAAGGTACCAATTTCTGAAACTCCCAGCAACGCTGATGAGATCATCAAGGAGTATGATCATAGTTTCCAGAAGTTCCTTGCTAAAAGCATAGATAGAAGCAGAATGGCTTCAATGATCTATGGAGTTAGCGGAAACGGCAGGAAAGGAATAGGATACCTAGGTAAGGTTCCTACACCTAAAAATGTCATGGATTTAACAATTAAATACACTCCTCTAAATTCACACTTTGTGTATGGTCACACACATGACATCAAATATACTAGTAGTAATCACTTTGTGAAACCAAAATTCAACCAGAGTTTTGGTAAAACTAACAAATCAGGACCCAAGAAGATCTGGGTACCTAAGGATAAAATAATACATGTTGCAGATATCTTTAGCAGCAAGTCAGAAACACCAGTCATGGTACCTGGACTCTGGCTGCTCACGTCACATGACGGGAAGAAGGCATATGTTCCAAAGCCTGGAACTTAAGCCTGGAGGCCACGTTGGCTTTGGAGGCAATCAGAGGGGAAAGATAATTGGCTCTGGAACTGTAGGTAACGGAAATCTTCCCTCTATTAATAATGTTCTGCTTGTTGATGGATTGATGCATAACCTGTTATCCATAAGTCAATTAAGTGATAACGGTTATGATATAATCTTTAATCAAAAATCATGTAAAGCTGTTAGTCAGAAAGATGGGACTATCCTATTTAATGGTAAGAGGAAAAACAACATTTACAAAATCAAACTTTCTGAACTTAAGAGTCAGAACGTAAAATGTCTTCTGTCTGTTAACAACGAGCAATGGATCTGGCACAGAAGATTGGGACATGTTAGTATGAGAAGAATATATCAGATTAACAAACTCAATCTGGTCAGAGGACTTCCAAATTTGAAGTTCAATTCAGATGCTCTGTGTGAAGCATGTCAGAAAGGCAAATTTGCAAAACCCTCTTTTAAATCCAAAAATGTTGTTTCTACCTCTAAGCCATTAGAACTTCTGCACATTGACTTATTTGGACCAGTTAAAACTGCTTCTGTCAGTGGCAAGAAGTATGGGTTAGTAATCGTAGATGACTATAGCAGATGGACATGGGTAAAGTTCTTAAGACACAAGGACGAGTCACACTCTGTGTTTGTTACCTTCTGTAACCAAGTTCAGAATGAAAAAGATCTTAGAATCGTTAAAGTCAGAAGTGATCATGGTGGAGAATTTGAAAATAAAGATTTTGAGTCATTCTTTAATGACAAAGGCATTCTGCATGATTTCTCTTGTCCTAGAACTCCCCAACAAAATGGAGTTGTAGAACGAAAGAACAGAACATTGCAAGAAATGGCCAGAACCATGATCAACGAGACAAACGTTGCTAAGACTTTCTGGGCAGAGGCAATAAACACAGCGTGCTACATTCAGAATAGAATCTCAATAAGACCTATTCTGGAAAAGACTCCATATGAATTGTGGAAGAACAGAAAGCCCAACATTTCGTATTTTCATCCATTTGGATGTACTTGCTATATGTTAAATACTAAGAATTATTTGAACAAGTTTGATTCTAAGGCACAGAAGTGTATTATGTTAGGATACTCTGAACGCTCAAGAGGGTACAGAGTATACAATACAGAAACACAGATTGTGGAAGAATCAATCAGTGTTCGTTTTGATGACAAGCTTGACTCTGAAAAGTCAAAGCAGAATGAAAATCTTGCAGGTATAGAAATTGAATTTGCAGGTTCTGAAGACAAGTCATCAGAAGCTCTCAACACAGACATTCCTTCAACGTCTGAAAGAAGCAATGCTAGAAATCCTACAACTGCTGCTGATCAACCTCAGAAGAGACTACCCAGAAGCAGTTTGGATCACCCAGAAGAGACTATCCTAGGAAGAAAGGAAGATCCAATCAGAACAAGAGCAAGCTTCAGAAACTCTGAAGAAACTCTGATGGGACTTGTGTCTCTGATTGAACCTTCTTCTATTGATGAAGCACTTCTGGACAATGACTGGATTCTGGCAATGCAAGAAGAGCTGAATCAATTCACCAGAAACGACGTTTGGGATCTCGTTCCAAGACCAAAAGGATTCAACGTCATTGGAACAAGATGGGTGTTCAGAAACAAGCTCAATGAACAAGGTGAAGTCGTCAGAAACAAGGCACGACTGGTTGCACAAGGTTATAGTCAGCAAGAGGGGATAGACTATACAGAAACCTTTGCCCCAGTCGCCAGGTTAGAATCTATCAGACTCTTAATCTCATTTGCTGTTAATAGAGGCATCACTCTGTATCAGATGGATGTCAAAAGTGCATTCTTAAATGGTTATATAGAAGAAGAAGTGTATGTTCACCAACCCCCAGGTTTTGAAAATACAAAACATCCAGAACATGTTTTCAAACTGAAAAAGTCACTGTATGGTCTGAAACAAGCTCCCAGAGCTTGGTATGAAAGGCTAAGTAACTTTCTGCTTGAAAATGAGTTCACCAGAGGGAAAGTGGACACCACTCTATTCTGTAAAACAGTTAAGAGTGACATTTTAGTCTGTCAAATTTATGTTGATGATATAATCTTTGGTTCTACTAATCCTTCTCTTGGAAGAAAATTTGCTAAGTGTATGCAGGCAGAATTTGAGATGAGCCTCATGGGGGAACTGAAGTTCTTTTTAGGAATTCAGATCAATCAAACTCCAGAGGGAACTTACATTCATCAGAGCAAATACATCAGAGATCTTCTGAAGAAATTTGACCTCTCAGAATGTAAGCCATCAAAGATTCCAATGCATCCCACGTGCATTCTGGAAAGAGAAGAGGTAAGCAAAAGCGTAGAACAGAAGGTCTACAGAGGTATGATTGGTTCTCTCCTTTATCTGACCGCTTCAAGACCTGATATTCTATTCAGCGTATGTATTTGTGCTAGATTCCAATCAGATCCTAGAGAATCTCACTTAACAGCTGTTAAGCGAATTTTCAAGTATCTGAAAGGTACTACTAATCTGGGTTTGTTTTATAGAAAATCTAGTGATTACAGTTTAGTAGGCTACTGCGACGCTGATTTTGCTGGAGACAGAGTGGAACGCAAAAGTACTTCTGGAAGCTGCCAGTTTCTGGGAGAAAATCTGATCTCGTGGTCCAGCAAAAGGCAATCAACTATTGCTCTGTCAACAGCAGAAGCTGAGTACATAGCAGCAGCTGGATGTAGCACACAGATGCTCTGGATGAAAAGTCAGCTTGAAGACTTCCAGATTTTTGAGAGTAACATTCCTATTCTTTGTGATAATACTTCTGCTATTTGCTTAAGTAAGAATCCTATTTTACATTCTCGAGCTAAGCATATAGAAATAAAACATCATTTCATTAGGGACTATATTCAGAAAGGAATTTTAAACTTGAAATTTATAGATACAGACCATCAATGGGCTGATATCTTTACAAAACCCCTTTCAGAAGATAGGTTTAATTTCATTCTGAAACATCTCAGCATGAAAGTATGCCCAGAATGAAAATGCTTTAATTCCATATTTTTATCTTTCAGAATGTATTTATATTACTGTGAACTTCTGATCAATCTTCTTTCAGAAAGTAAGAACATGCAGATTGTATCAGAGGCAAGTCTAAAGATCTGAGAGTCCAATCTCAAATACAGACGTGCTGATCACTACATCAAACAAGTGTCATCCAATCATCAGCAAATCCCTGAAGCAGAACGCGTGCACGTTTCTGAGAAGGCAAAGCGCTGATTGGGTGCATTGAGACACATGTCTGGTAACCGTTTTTAAGTATCTTTCTCAAATCCCCCAAAATCAGCAAGCATTAAATGCAAAAGTAATCACGCTTGTTAATGGCAATCATTATTTTTCTCTCTCTCTTAAAAACGTTTTATTTTTCAAAATAATTTTTGAAAATCCTATTTAAGCACATTACTCTTCATGTTTATTCTTTACGCTTACTCATAATCTCTTAAGAATTTTTCTGCATATCTCCTTCAAAACCCTAGCTTTTCTCAAATCACTCTCAAGCTTTTTGTGTGAGAACAATGGCATCCTCCAGCATTTCTGCAGGAAATCAGAAGAAGGAAACCTCTGAGCAATATCAAGCGCCTACCAGAACTCTTCTCACACCGGTTAAGAATCTTGAGGTTCTCTCTGAATTAATCATCGATTTCGAAAGTTTGAAGGATAATGGATTTGACCTAACTGCTGAAGTCAAAGCTCAAAAGTGGGAGAGGTACTTTGATAGATTGGTTGGACCAACCTTCCCAGAGCTTGTCAAAGAATTTTGGATTCATGCCAAGATTGATAAGCATCTAGTCATCTCTTCCGTCATGGGGAAGAAGATAATAATTTCTGAAGACCTCATTGCCAGGTTAATAGGTCAAAGTGGTGGTGGAGTCCGTTGTGTGGACATGGCTGATAGGTGCCCTGATATTGGTGTGGTAGCAAACTGCATATTCACTCTTGGTTTTCCCAGCAGCAAAATCAAGGATCTGAAGGATCACTGCAGAGTGTGGGCCAAGATTGTTCTAGGCTGTTTCAATCACAGGAAGCCCACAAGCTCTCCTGACTATATAAACGTGGATCAGCAATTTCTGATCTACTTTATTAATCAGAGGGTGAAGATCAATTTGGCACACTTCCTGTTCAATCATCTGAAGACTAGTGTGAAAGAGACTAGAGAAGAAGAAAGGACCAAAAGAGACTGGATACCATTTGGGAGGCTCATATCAGATATTCTGACAGAGAATAAGCTGATAGATTATCTGAGCGAAGCTAAAGTACTGGGCAATTTTGAACCAACTGTTGGAAAACCGCTGAATGCTAAGAATCTGAAAAAGATGAAGCTGATAGACAATATCAGGAAGGAACCCAGAGCTTCTTCAACTGCTGACATCTCCAGAAGAAGAGTGCCTCTGAGTGATTTCCCAAGATTTTCTGAAATGGAATCCCATCCTGACATGTTTGCCAAGTATCCAGATTCTCCCAAGGAAGAAGTTGCAGGTTCTAAGCTGAAGATCAAAGACCTGAGTCAAGCTCAACCTGAAGTGACTCAGAAGAAGTCAAAGAAGAGGAAAGCAGAAGGATCATCTCACCAGACTCCAAAGAAACGAGGTAATTCATCTGCTGCTCCTATTTCAATTTCCTCTACTATTCCAACATCTGTTGCTCCGCCTCAAACCTCTCACAGAATTTCCATTCCAATCCCCACTATTGATGAAACAATACCAGAAGACCCTTCTGAGGCCTTACAACTCAGAAGAACCAGAATCAAAATTCCCCTCAAAATTACCAAACAACAACCAACTGTTTCAACAACATCAGCACTTGATAGCGTGCTAGCTGATATTGAGCGTGAACATGCTTCTGTTCAACCTCACTCTGAACCACCAAATATTCCTCCTCCACAACCCGAACCAGAAATTCAACCTCAACCAGAACCACAACAACAACAACCTATCACAGAAGAACCTCTGATCCCTGAACAATCAGAAGTTCCACCTCCTCAACCAGAAAATAATCCTCCCTCACCTCAAACAGAGTTTCATCGCTATGAAACCCCATCTCCTCATCATTCTGATTCCCTCTCATCTCAACCTTCACCGCTGGCAATACAGTTGCCATGTGGAACCACCATTGTCACACCCCAGTTACCATCATCAGAGGAATCAACACCTCCAAAAACTCCAACCACTCCAATAGACATATCCTCTGACTCTGATAACCATCCTCCAAAACAAACAGCACCTCAGCACACCTCTGAAAACCAATCATCTGAAAACCCCAGCAGAACATTCATTGACTTAACAAGTCTTGAACGTCTTGCTGATTTAAGACACAAATTGGCCATTCCCAAACCAAAGCAATTAGATGTTGGCTCTGGTATTTTGGACTTTGAAACAGGTATGCTGCAGTGGATTGCTTCGTTGAAGCAAGTTTGTCCGGGGATGATCGACCCAGCTGCTTCTGATCAGCTCTGGTCACAGTTCAGAGTATGGGTTCGTGCTGAAGCACTCAAGCTGCAGGACGTCAACTATGAGCAGGCTCAACAGAACTTTAGCAAGCTGCTGAAGGAAGTTGAGAGTCAGCTGCCTCAAGAAGCTGTGCTCCCTCTGGACTCTGAATCGTGGTCTGAGAAAGAACAAGCTGCACAGGTGCAACCTTCAGAAGAAGACAAGACTCTTCAGGAAGAGAATCCAGCAGAAGATGTAGCTGAAAGTTCTGAGAAGCTTCCTCCTGCTGAAAGTTCTCAAGCTGCCTTGGACAGGCAGGCTCTGGAAGAATTAAGGCTGAATGACTTGCGTCTACAGCAGCGGATGGAAGAGAGTGATCAGAAGATGGAAGCAAGAATGAATGTCCAGGACAGCAAGAATGATACTGTTGTCACCATGGTTCAGAAGCAGAATGCAACTTCTGAAAAGATTCAAGCAATGCTGGAAAGCCTGTTCTCACGCATGCCCCCACAACCTTGAAATTTTTTCATGCATGACATTCTCTATATTTTCGTCATTTTCTGATGTACTTTTGACTATGTTTTGACTATGCTTATTTAATGTTCTTTCCTCTGAACTATTTTTAATATAATTTGTTTTTCTGATCTAAATTGTTTTAGCACATCACTAACACTTTTTGATTGCTGACAAAAAGGGGGAGAACAAGAATGATATTTAAAATCAATAACGGCTAACTAGACAGAAATTCTCAAACATTCTAACTCTATTACTTGAAATGTTTTTCTGTTTTGTTGTTAAGTCTACAGGCACAAGGAAGCTCTGAACACTATGAAGTCTAAGAACTAGAAGCTCTGATCAATATAAAAGCTCATGTTGCTCTGATCAAATATGAAGTTCTGATATATGAAGATCTGATCGACCTAACACTCTGATCCGAAGCAAAGCTCTGACAGGAAAAGCTCTGAAGCTCTGCTCTCTGATAAGTCAAAGACTTATAATCTGATGCTCAAAGATAGAAAAAGATCTGACTCTGAAGAACACACATATCAAAGGGAAGTAACAAACTCAGGGGGAGTATCTCTTAACTCTGACTTCTCCGTACTTCTTATTCTGATACATAGATCTGATAACTTTTCACGTTATTTTTCATTTAAAATATCTAGTTTTTGTCATCATCAAAAAGGGGGAGATTGTTAGAACAATGTTTGAATCTAGTACCCTATATTTAAGTTTTGATGATAACAAAGTGAAAAGATATAGTAGTTAAATATTTTATGATTGAATTATATGCTGCCTAAAATTACTATGCTCTGACTTGCAGATATGCTGATTAAAATAAGCATGATCACGTTTTCAGCATCAGAATATGAGTCTGCACATCAGCATCAGAAGTTGCTGAATCAGAACGTCAAGATCAGATGATCAACGCTTGCACATGCTGAAGCTTGATGAACAGAACTGCGCGTAAAACACTCTGATACAGAAACAAATTAGTTCATCAGCAGCGAAGCAGAATCAGAATGAGCCAAGCCAGATCGTGCATTGAAGAAGCAACGGTACTGTGCATTGAAAGCTAATCAATACCAACGGCATCATTCTAAGACAAGATCTGCTCAAAAAGGAAAGCTTGTTAATAGCATTGAATCAAGAATATTTGCTTCAACGTTCATCTTCTCAAAGTGCTATATAAACCAAGCTTTGAAGATTATCACGGCTAATGCTTCCAAACTCTCTACACGCACAAAGCTGAACAGTAATCTTCACTCTACAAGTTTTGCTAAACCTCCAAACTCTGATACTCTATTAGCGTTTAGCATCTTAGTATTCTAAGCTTCATTTGTGTAAACATCACAGTTGTGATATAGTTTTTGTAGAAAACATTCATACACACTTGTTCATTCCTTTGTAAGAAAGTGTTGCCTTGACAAACCGGATTGTGGTTTGAATCAAGAAGGTTTTAGCAGTTGCTAAAGCAGTTTTGTATTCAGTTGAATATAGTGAATTAAGACCTCGTTGGAGAGAGGCGAAATCACCTTGAACGGGTGGACTGGAGTAGTTTGAGATCAAACGAACCAGGATAAAAATACCTTGTCATTTGCTTTTAAGTTTCCAGTTTTACAATTCAACCCCCCCCTTCTTGTGTTTTTCACCCCTTCAATCCCATGTGGCCATGAGACTTTTCTTCTTCTCTCTTCCAAACTTCCTTTTTGGCTTTTCCCTCTGAAGCTTTGGACAGTCACTCTTGTAGTGACCTTGCTCATTGCACTCGTAGCAGATGATGTCTTTTGTATTTGGCTTCTTGCTACCTGAGGAGCCTTCAGATCTTCTGTATCCAGAGGAAGAATCTGTTCTTCTGTATCTGGAAGAAGACTCGTTCTGATCAGATCTTCTGGGATTCCTGAATTTCTTTTGTCTTTGCTTCCACAGTTGATTTACTCTTCTGGAGAGAAGAGAAAGCTCGTCTTCTTCTGATGAGGATCCATCAGATGTTTCTTCAACTGCCTGCAAAACTTTAGATTCAGATTTTCTGTTAGATTTTAAAGCTATAGGCTTACCTTGCTTCTGAGGCTCGTCAGCTTCCAGCTCTATCTCATGACTTCTGAGGGAGCTTATAAGTTCCTCCAGAGTGATTTTGTTGAGATCTTTCGCCAGCTTCAGAGCAGTAACCATAGGCCTCCACTGCTTGGGTAAACTTCTGATTATCTTCTTGACATGGTCAGCAGTAGAGTATCCCTTGTCCGGAACTTTGAGACCAGCTACCAGAATCTGGAATCTGGAGAACATAGTTTCAATGGATTCAGATTCTTCCATTTTAAACGCCTCATACTTCTGAATGAGCGCCAGAGCCTTTGTTTCCTTGACTTGAACGTTCCCCTCATGCGTCATTCTGAGAGAATCAAAGATGTTCTTAGCTGTGTCTCTGTTGGAGATCTTCTCATACTCAGTATAGGAGATGGCACTGAGAAGGATGGTTCTGGCCTTATGGTGATTCTTGAAGTCACGCTTTTGTTGATCAGTCATTGATTTTCTATCAATCTTCTGACCAGTTGCATTAACAGGGTGCGTGTATCCATCTGTCACCATATCCCACAGATCAGCATCATGTGCTAGAAAGAAGCTTTCAATTCTGTCTTTCCAGTAGTCAAAGTTTTCTCCATCAAAGACTGGAGGTTTGCCGCTGAATCTGTCTCTGTCCTCATTGGTGTCATTGCTGAAATGAGAGTTGTTTCCTGCCATAGTGTTTTTCTGACGCTGGATCTTTTACTGACACGGTTAAGTGTTTTAGCTCAGAACCAGGCGCTCTGATACCAATTGAAGGGGTGAAAAACACAAGAAGGGGGGGGGTTGAATTGTAAAACTGGAAACTTAAAGCAAATGACAAGGTATTTTTATCCTGGTTCGTTTGATCTCAAACTACTCCAGTCCACCCGTTCAAGGTGATTTCGCCTCTCTCCAACGAGGTCTTAATTCACTATATTCAACTGAATACAAATCTGCTTTAGCAACTGCTAAAACCTTCTTGATTCAAACCACAATCCGGTTTGTCAAGGCAACACTTTCTTACAAAGGAATGAACAAGTGTGTATGAATGTTTTCTACAAAAACTATATCACAACTGTGATGTTTACACAAATGAAGCTTAGAATACTAAGATGCTAAACGCTAATAAAGTATCAGAGTTTGTTGGTTTAGCAAAACTTGTAGAGTGAAGATTATTATTCAGCTTTGTGCGTGTAGAGAGTTTGGAAGCATTAGCCGTGATAATCTTCAAAGCTTGGTTTATATAGCACTTTGAGAAGATGAACGTTGGAGCAAATATTCTTGATTCAATGCTATTAACAAGCTTTCCTTTTTGAGCAGATCTTGTATAGAATGATGCCGTTGGTATTGATTAGCTTTCAATGCACAGTACCGTTGCTTCTTCAATGCACGATCTGGCTTGGCTCATTCTGATTCTGCTTCGCTGCTGATGAACTAATTTGTTTCTGTATCAGAGTGTTTTACGCGCAGTTCTGTTCATCAAGCTTCAGCATGTGCAAGCGTTGATCATCTGATCTTGACGTTCTGATTCAGCAACTTCTGATGCTGATGTGCAGACTCATATTCTGATGCTGAAAACGTGATCTTGCTTATTTTAATCAGCATATCTGCAAGTCAGAGCATAGTAATTTTAGGCAGCATATAATTCAATCATAAAATATTTAACTACTATATCTTTTCACTTTGTTATCATCAAAACTTAAATATAGGGTACTAGATTCAAACATTGTTCTAACAGATGTCTCTCTCTCATAATGACATTATCTGGACTCTCAAGGGTATGGATGAGGTGACTATCATTGATCGCTGTGGGGAGTACCCCAATGTTCCCCTGATAGGAACCTATGGAGGAATTTCTTACAACCCATGCTTAGCTCTCCGTCAGTTTGGAAGAGCCAGAAGAGAAGGACCTCACGAGCTGCTAATGCCTAATATCATCTTTGATTTTCAAGGGGATAACAACGAGCAACATCGTAGATTCATAAGGGCTTGGGATAGAGTTCACCAATCTGATCCACATGAGTTGGGTCCAAAGACTTCACTCCCGATGGAGCCATATCTCAGATGGGTCTGTATCCGTGCCCAAAAGCTGGGTATGCCTTATGAAGTCGTCTGGCCTGTCACTCTTGAAGTTGCTAATGAAGAAGGGGTTCTTCCAACCATCCTCCATCCTTATATGCCCACTGACATTGGGGCACTAAAGAGATCTTGGATGCAATTGGGGGAAGAACGGGATTCTTACCGAGAGAAGTTCAACGAGCAAGAGCAAAAGATCCAGAAGCTGACTATGCAACTGGAGAACGAGCGGATTCTCAACGACTATGTCCGCACTGAGAAGAAGAGACCATGGGAGCATTGATGGGCCTTTGATGATTTCCTTTCCAGTTCTATTTTTACTTTTCAGTATTTCTTTTCATGTAACGCCTTAATGGCATCAGTTGAACAATTTGAATTCTAAAGTTTATCTAATAAAGTGTGTTTCCTTTCTTGTTTACAAATTTGAATCTCTCAATTGTCTTTGAAATCATAGTCATACGCATTTCATCCCATGCACTTCATAAACAGGTACCCTTTACAGGTCTCTTATCTTCTTCGTTGTTTATTTCAGCACTCACTCATCATGTCTGCTGAACCTTCAACTGAGCAAGCTATCAAGGCCCTCCAGGCCCAGAATGCCCAATTTCAAGAGCTATTCATGAATCTAGCTAAGGGTCAGCAAGACCTGAAGACCCTGATTCTGAAAGAGAAGAAGAAGAAGAAGAGGACCATCCTGTTTAACACAGGGCACATGTTTGGCAACAGGCTTCAGAATGAAGTTGATCCGACCACCTCATCTGGAGGGAAAGATAGTCAAGAAGAAAGGAGGGCTCCTAGCCCTGTGGTCTCCGACAACGAGACGAACTTCGATGAAGAACAGTATCCTCCTGCTGAGGACAAATACAAGCAACTGGAAGACCGATTGAGTGCTATGGAAGTTCAAAAAGTGCATGGCCTGGACTTTGGTGATCTGGGTCTATCATCTGGGGTGGTGATTCCCCATAAATTCAAGGCACCAGCCTTTGCTAAGTATGAAGGAGTTTCTTGTTCATAGCTGCACCTCCGGTCATATGTGAGGAAGATTCATCCGTACACCGCTGATAAGAACCTATGGATCCATTTCTTTCAAGACAGTCTCTCAGGGACTCAGCTTGAATTGTTCTATCAGTTGGACGGAGCCAGTATTCGCAGTTGGGAAGATTTGGATACTGCTTTCTACAGGCAGTATCAGTACAACTCCGACCTCGCTCCCACGCGTACCCAACTCCAGGGTATGTCAATAGGAACGGGTGAAGGTTTCAAAGATTATTCTCAGAAGTGGAGGGACCTCCCCGGAAGAGTACAACCACCCTTAGCTGATCAGGAGCTTGTGGACATGTTTCTGGGGACCCTGTCTGGTCCATTCTTCAACCATCTGATTGGAAGCTCTTCATCTGGGTTTACAGAGCTTATTTTGACCGGTGAAAGGATAGAAGTTGGTATTAAGGCTGGTAAGATACATAAGGGTGCCTTATCAAGCACCGAGAAGAAGCCATTCAAGAAAGATTCCAGTGCTGTCTACAGTTCAAGAAATCAGAATAGACCTGAACACCGTCAAGCTGTGAATGTGGTTGTTATTTTGAAACCTGCTGGTGCTCCTCAGCACAGAAATCAACAAAAGGACGAGAGACCTCGAAGGAAATTCACCCGTCTCAGCATGACTTTGTCTCAGATTCTGCCACAATTGCTGAAGACTAATCTGGTGATTCTAAAGGAAGCCCCGAAGAATCCAAATAGAACATCACCAAAGTACAACCCTAATGCCCGCTGTGCTTATCACTCTGATAGCCCGGGGCATAATACAGATGATTGTTGGGTTTTGAAGAACAAGGTACAAGACTTGATTGATGCGAAGGAGATCGAGTTCGTAGCACCAGAGAAGCCTAAACAAGATACAGAGGTAAATGCTATCGGGGACGACGATGATGAAGAGTTTGATATCGACAGTTGGATCTACCCGACTGCCAATGGTGGATTAAGCAACTGGACATCGAAGGATTCTATGCCCGTTTCAGTTATCACCCAGTAATGAAACTTTTTGTTTTTGTAACAGACAATGTTTAAACTTTACGGCCCAGTGTCTTACCCGGGGCACTGTGGCTTCATTTATGAGGGCTTTATGTGTGTCATTTTCATATATCATTAATAAAAGCATTGGACGTTCTTGCATTTCAAATCTTGCGCTCCTTGTTTTTCTTTATTATATATTGCAAAACAGCTATTTTACACACACTCACATATACAGGTCTACATCCACTCTGGATCCTACTGGTAACGACTCTGCTACTGCCGGTTATGACTTCGAAATTCCGATCAACTTAGCCGAAGACGAAGGTGAAGATGATTGTGAAGTGCCTGGTGAACTTGCAAGACTGTTACTTCAAGAAGAGAGGGCCATTCAGCCACATGAAGAGCGCGTGGAAACAGTGAATCTGGGTACCGAGACAGGTAAGAAAAAGGTCAAGATCGGTGCAAATCTGGAAGCTAGTGTGAAACAACGGTTGATTCAAATGTTGCATGACTATGTGGAGATCTTTGCCTGGTCTTACAAAGATATGCCTAGTTTGGATACTGATATTATGGTTCACCGCCTGCCTACCAAGGAAGACTGTCCTCCAGTGAAACAGAAGGTCCGCTGAATGCGCCCAAAGATGTTTGAGAAAATCAAGGCCGAGGTTATGAAACAGTTTGACGCCGGTTTTCTAGCAGTTACTTCTTACCCTCAGTGGGTGGCCAATGTGGTTCCTGTGCCGAAGAAGGATGGTAAGGTTCGAATGTGTGTTGACTACAAAGATCTGAACAGGGCAAGCCCCAAAGATGATTTCCCTCTACCTCATATCGACGTTCTGGTTGACAATACTGCCCAGCACAAGGTTTTCTCCTTCATGGATGGTTTCTCCGGTTATAACCAGATTAAAATGGCTCTCGAAGACATGGAGAAGACTACCTTTGTTACTCAATGGGGCACCTTTTGCTACAAGGTCATGCCTTTGGGACTAAAGAATGCTGGGGAAACATATCAATGTGCCATGGTTACTTTGTTTCATGACATGATCCATCATGAGATTGAAGTATACGTCGAAGATATGATTGCAAGGTCCCAGACTGAGGAGGAACACCTTGACCATCTGCAAAAGCTGTTTGACAGGCTGAAGTTGTACAAGCTGAGATTAAACCCGAACAAGTGCACCTTCGGGGTGAGATCTGGTAAACTGCTAGGTTTCGTTGTAAGCGACAAATGTATTCAAGTGAATCCTGCAAAAGTGAAGGCTATACAGGAGATTCCAGCTCCCAGAACAGAGAAAGAAGTCAGAAGCTTTCTGGGACGTCTGAATTACATTGCCCGATTCATCTCGCACCTGACTGCTACTTGTGAGCCAATCTTTAAGTTACTGAAGAAAGATCAGGTAGTACGTTGGAACGATGAATGCCAGGCCGCTTTCGAAAGGATCAAGGAGTATCTCCAAGAGCCACCTATTATGATGCCTCCAGTTGAAGGGAGACCTCTGATCTTATACTTGACAGTACTCGATAACTCAATGGGGTGTGTGCTGGGTCAGCATGACGAGTCTGGCCGAAAAGAGCATGCTATTTATTAACTTAGCAAAAAGTTTACCGACTGTGAGACCCGATACTCACTACTCAAGAAAACTTGTTGCGCTTTGGCATGGGCTGCTCGCCAGCTGAGACAGTATATGTTGACTCACACCACTCTGTTGATATCAAAGATGGATCCAATCAAGTATATCTTCGAAAAGCCTGCCTTGTCCGGAAGAATAGCAAGATGGCAGATGATCTTGACTGAGTATGACATCCAATACACGACTCAAAAGGCAATTAAGGGAAGTGTGTTGGCAGACCATTTGGCACATCAGGCAGTGGATGATTACCAGTCTATGAACTTTGAATTCCCGGACGAGAATATCATGTTGGTAACTGATTGTGAGACACCTGGACCGGATGAAGGACCTGAGGAAGGATCTCGATGGTCTATGTACTTTGATGGAGCTTCAAACGCTTTGGGTAATGGCATTGGCGCTGTGATCATATCTCCTAAAGGCTCTCATACTCCGTTCACCGCCCGATTATGTTTCAACTGCACCAACAACATGGCGGAGTATGAAGCGTGCATCATGGGTCTTCGAGCAGCAATTGACCTAAGGATTAAGTTACTGAGTGTCTTCGGAGATTCCGCTCTCGTGATCAGTCAGATCAAAGGTGAGTGGGATACAAAACACCCGAACCTTATTCCTTACAAGGAGTATGTTTTGACTTTGCTTCCCCATTTCGAAGAGATAACCTTTGAACACTTACCGAGAGAAGAGAATCAGTTGGCGGACGCGTTAGCTACGATGTGTTCTATGTTCAAGGTAAATTGGGACAACGAAGCTCCCCGAATTATCATTGAAAGATTAGACGAACCTGCACATTACTGTGATATTGAGACTGAAGAGGTAGCGGATAAACCCTGGTTTCATGAGGTGAAGAGGTACCTTGAGGCTCAGGAGTACCCCGAGGGTGCATCTGTTAATGACAAAAAGTTTATGAGAGGTTCTCGGCAAAGTTCTTCATCAGTAATGGTATCCTTTACAAGCGTAACCATGATTCGACCTTACTGCGTTGTGTGGATAAGAATGAAGCAGAAAGGATTATGGAGGAGTTACATGAAGGTACTTTCGGAACTCATTCCAGTGGACACACCATGGAAAAGAAAATCCTACGGGCAGGATATTATTTTGTCCACAATGGAAGCTGACTGTTATCAGCATTCTCGGACATGTCATAAGTGCCAAGTCTATGCTGATAAGGTGCACATACCTCCAGTTCCTCTGAATGTCTTGACGACACCTAGGCCTTTTGCAATGTGGGGCATTGATATGATCGACGAGATCAGACCTACGGCATCCAACGGGCATCGTTTCATCTTGGTAGCAATTGATTACTTTACGAAGTGGGTTGAAGCAGCTTCCTTTGCTACTGTAACCAAGAACGTCGTGGCACGGTTCATTCGGCATAATCTGATCTGTCGATATGGTGTACCAGAGAGGATCATTACGGACAACGGTACCAATCTTAATAACAAGATGATCACTGAGCTCTGCGAGCAGTTCAAGATACAGCATCACAACTCTTCTCCCTACCGGCCGAAGATGAATGGGGCTGTAGAAGCAGCTAATAAGAACATTAAGAAGATTGTGCAGAAGATGACAGTGACATACAAAGACTGGCACGAGATGTTGCCATTTGCTCTCCATGGGTACCGTACCTCAGCACGGACGTCAACAAGGGCAACACCCTATTCCTTGGTTTATGGCATGGAGGAAGTCTTGCCCATTGAAGTTTAGATACCCTCTCTTCGGATCATGAAGGATGCAGGTTTGAGTGAAGATGACTGGATTCAGACCCGGCTTGATCAGCTGAACCTAATCGACGAAAAGAGACTTACTGCTATTTGTCATGGTCATACGTACCAAAAACGGATGATCAAAGCATTTAACAAGAAATTTAGACGGCAAGAGTATCAAGTTGGGGATCTGGTAATCAAGCGCATTATTCTACCTCAAGGTGATCCCAGGGGCAAATGGACCCCTACTTACGAAGGGCCATTTGTGGTTAAGAACATTTTCTCAGGAGGAGCTATGATTCTAACCACCATGGATGGTGACGACCTTCCTCTCCCTGTCAATGCGGACATAGTGAAAAGATACTACGCCTAATTAAAGACCCGCTAGGTTGACTGGCCTAGGCAAAAATAAGGGCTTCCCGGTGAACCAAAAGGATTCGGGAAAAAATAAGGGATGAAAATGAAAAAAAATCTGTACACCCGGCAAGTCGAAAACCTGAAAAGGCGGCTTGGGCAAAAAAGGGTATCCCGGTGGACTGAAAACCCGGAAGGGTGGTCCAGGCAAAAGTTAGGGATCAAAAGCGTAACACTATGTCTCATTGGATCACCTTGCATCCAGACTTCGATATCGACTATCAAGCTCGGACGACACTAATCAATCTGATCTACCTTCAACCAGTAGCAAAGTGATGAGATGCTCGAAGACATAAAGGCAATAGCAGAGTTGGAACCCAGTGGGATTATTCACCTAGCTGTTTTGTTTTCTTTTTACAAATTGTATAAATTCTATTTGTTCGACGGTGTTCTCTTACTAGGACGTCAGCCTCTTGTACAAAAACGCCTATTTACAGGCCAAACTTCAAAATCAATACAATTCATTTTCAAACAAATTTCAAACTGTTTTTCCTTTATCTGTTTTGTTTTGCAAAGAACGTCCAATGTTCATTTTTGATATATGCATTTGACATTAATTTCTACTCATAAATATCTACATGCGAAACGAAAGATGAATTACTGGTAATATCAGAAGCAGGGGCATAAGAAGTGTCCAAGTTGTACAGTTGACCTGTCCACCAGGTACCAAGGTAGATTCAACTGAAGAATATGGCTAAGGTACTTTCACTCCACACAGAATAAGATAGTAATGTTAGCTCTCCCAACTGAGACTTGCAACTATGGACGAATCAACAATACTCTCCCCAAGCAGAGTTAGTCTACCATCAGCCCTAAAAAGTCTTGGTATCCCCAGAAGGTCTTAATATTCCCCAGTGGAGTATAAAAATATTCCCCAGCAAGTATCAGAGTATCCCCGGCAGCCTTAATATTCCTCAACGGAGTATAAGAATGTTCCCCGGCAGAATGCAAGATACCCTAGTGGAGTCAATTTTCCCAAGACGGTCTGAAAAAGCTTCCTCAACGAAGTTGAAGCATCATCCCCAGTAGACTTTGGAAGCTTACCCCCAGCAGAGTACAAAATAAATCTCCCCAGCCAAATTCAGAGGGTTATCCCCACAAGAGTCTAACAGGGTTATCCCTAGCAAGTTGCAACTGAAAGATCGTCCCCAGCGGAGTTCTTTCCTTTCACAAGCAGGAATGTAATCCTCAACAGATTGAATATCACCAGCAACGGTAATCCATCCCTAGCGGAGCTTATCAGCGGAATCCCCAGCAAAGTTTATCGTTAAAATCCTCAGCAGAACATCTCTCCCCCATAGAGTAATTCCCCTCGGAGTAATCTCTTCATCAATTTATTCCCCAACAGAGTTCTTTTCTCCTGCAGGTTTATTCTCACAATCATCTTCGTTCATCATCCCCAGCAGAAACGAAGAACTCAACTCTATTCTCCAGCAGCTCCGGGATTTATTTTCCCCAGCTAAAACATTATATTCCCATACATCATGCTACATGCATATACACATCATACGAATACAATCTCATTTATTTTGAGAACATCATTGCCTGATCCATATCATGCATTGTATATGACTGACCTTTACCTTTCAGGAAAGATACAGTTAAAGTTCTCAGTTACGTCAAGACCTGACCGGTTCTTAAATCTCAATTGAATTATCCTCGGTTGAATTTTAGATAAGGTTATTGTGATCGATGGAAATAGAACTGACTGTTTTGAAATGCTGGTTCGCGAAATGTCGCGGTAAGCAAGAGTCGCCACCGTCTTTTATTTTCTCCAACAAGGAAAGGACAAAAGCACAGCAAAATTCCTTTTCGAGATGTTTCTCGGTTCGGGAGGTAGATTATAGAAAGGGAAGGTGTTAGCACCCTTTCTATCCGTGGTTATCCACGGGCTCTTAGGTACTTGCTCACTATGTTTTCAAAAACTGTTTACTTTTCTTATGTTTGTGGGTTTTGAAAAAGTTTCGTTTTGAAAAACTTCTAGGTAACTCTTGTATCAGTCCTCAAGAGTGTATGAAGTGTTTGTTTGAAAACTTTTTGAAAGTGTAGGTGCGAAAAGTTGTTTTTGTTTCGAAAGAGCAAGTACCCAGGAGAAATCTACCTACTCTAAGGAATTAGGCTGTGTAAGAGTCCTTTAGACAGTACTATCCCACTATTGAGAAGTAGGTAGCACCGTCGTTGGAGTTATTCGGGTCAATTCGATTATAGGGACATGTGTGGTCACCAAAGCAATAGTAGGACGCCTTAGCGGTAACCCTAATGTCCTAGATCCTTTTTATCCGAGGCAACCGTTTCAAGGAAACTTAGATCTTTAGACAGGAGGGCGACCTCTAAAACACCCTATACTCAATGACCACGTCGAGGCAACCAAGTGAGGCGTACCCTAGGAGTGGCATGTGCGAGTGTGACAGGATTCAGTTAATATTATCTTTGCACATATTATGGTGAGCTACGGATTGATTTTATTTTCAGAGAAATCTTGTCATGCATAGCCTATTTAACATACATCTAGCATTTAATAGTTGCGGAAAGTAAATTGCGGAAAGTAAATCTACGCTATTACAAGGCATCGGGTATTTACATCGCCAAAAACATAACCCTTGAAAATAAATGCGAGAAAATAAAGAAAGCGATAAAAGTCCTAATTAACTATTACATTCTCGGAGCAGATACATAAATATGATCAAAATAATAAAATGCGCGCAAAGAAATTGAATCAGGACGTCCTTAGGGTTTTGACCCTTTTTGAGAAAAGAAAGAAATTTGGTCCTTTTTGCAATTAATTAAAATTAAACCTAATAACTAATTAATTAATTAATTAAAAGAAAAAAAAGTATTTTTTATGTTTTTTAATGTTGTTAATAAAAATAAAAAGAAATTAAAAGTCAAAAGAAAAACCCTAATTCTAGATTGATTTTATTTATTATGAAAAAAATAGTTAATTTTAACCTAATAAAAAAAAGACTAAATTGATTAATTTACATTTATTTACAAAATAATAATTAATAGTGAAATTAATAAATGATAAAAATAAATAATACTTTAAGTTTCTGAATTTAATATGAAAAATAATTAATTTATGAATTAATAATAATAATTAATAATAGTTAATAAAAGAAAATAAAAAATAAAAAGGAAAGAACAAAGAAACCAGGGAGGGGGGGGGGGGGTTGATGGCCCAATATGGAGGTGGATTAGCAAACTGAGGCCCAAGAAGCACACAAGCCTGTTTAACTTTCTGACTTGTCCAGCGCATGGTTGACTAGGGAACATCATGGTCAGCACCTCATGGCCATTAGATTTAAGCATGCGGCCACTTGGCGCCTGATTGTTTGAGGGATATGGTGGAATACTTTTGAATGCCTGCACATGATTATGTTATGAAAAATAGAAACAAATATGGGGTGGACCTGGGAATCGAACCCAGGTCCCAATGGTTGCATGCCAGCACATCTTCCACTAGGCCATATGAACGCGTTTGTTAATAGAATGACTAATGAAAATAATATATGGAAAACAAATAACAAGCTGGAAAACAAACAAAACACGCGTAATTTTGAATTACCCAACCAGGAAGCAACACACACTCATCTTCTTCGCTAAACCTGTAAAACAAAGATTAGATAGCGGGGGTTTTTAACCCCCACAATATAGAACAAGGAATAATAGCAATTAGCTCCCTAGGCTATATAAATATGGCGCGATATGTCCTTTGAATTCGTATGATTCTCACGAGTTCAGTCATGTGCATTAGGGGTCTCAATTTTACTGGATGTGGAAAGCCCCAAAATCAAAGCTTCGAAACCCTAATATTTGTCAATGGTAACTTTGGATTTAGGGCGTTTCAATGCAATTAAACCACACCATTAGCTTCGTATGATTCCTATGAACACAAACTAACCACAAGAATATGTTAAATATGCATGAATCAATATATACAATTATGGAAAAAAGTTTCAAACTGTGACACTGTAATGGGCGATTCCTGGAGCTATGAAGCTGGAAACTGATTGCAAATCGTCCTGGGAACCTCCAGCAATGTATTTGGATCCACAAAAGTCCTTAACTTGCCCTAGATCACATAAAACAGTTTTGAGTTTTCTTTGATTTTTTTCAATATTGGCTATGGCTTTCTGCAGCAATTCTCACGTGCAAGGCATTAGGGTTAGGTTCTGTATATATAATGGACTAAATTTAGGTTAAATCTTTGACCAAAAATCCATTGCATTGATGTTTCAATATTTGATTGAAAATCAAATATTTTTCAATCTTTTTGATTGAATAAAGTTGCTAAATTTGGAGTTTTTGATATCCTTGATTGGAACACGAAATCTCCAGCATATATTGGTCATCTTTGCTTCACCAAAAGATTGAGAAATCATATCTTTGAATTTCCTACATTTTAAATTAATTAAATGAATTAAAAATCAATTAAAAATCCAATTAATTAATAAAAATAAGAAAATAATTCAATTTAATCTCAATGGGTCGTGCATAAGCCTTGGACAAAGTTTCAAGAAGGAATTTGAGGCCCATTAGCAAAAACAAAGTGTTTTGAGCAAAGTTGACTTTTGCAAATTCACAAAAATTTCCCAACTTATCCAATGCATATCTTGCTCAATTTTGATCATATGAACATGTTCTTGGACATTTTAGAAAGGTCTTGAAGTCCTCTAACCAATGCCTTTGGTCCCATGTCATTTGGATTTACCAATATCAAATTATGGTCTTTGACTTAAAGTGCATTTTTGTTGACTTTTGAAATTGACCTATAATGTAGAAATTGATAACTTTTTGTGAGAGCATTTCTTGGACTCGGAATGTGAAGATGAGTTGTAGGAAATGTCATACCCTTCAAAATGAGCATTGGATGGGATTTTTCTGATGAACCATGAAAAAGTTATGCCCTGGTCAAGGTACAGTTGACTTTTCTACTATCCAAAAATAGTAACTTTTGCATCCTTGATGATTTTTGAGCCATGCTTGTGGAATCATGATCAAGACTTGATCAAATGAAGATTGTGTACTCAAAATAAGATGTTGACCAAAAAATCTGACTTTTGACTGTAAAATGACCATTTTACCCCTGTAGTTGATTGTGAAGCAAATGGAGCTTTTGACTGTAGAATTTGACACTGTGAGTCTTGAAACTTGGCATGTAGATGCTTGAGGATGTATATAGGCCTATGAGACTTGATTGAACCATTGAAAACCTCAAATTCCTTGAAAGAAACAAAACCCTAATTTTGACTGGCTTAGGAGGCAGTTGGACTGTGCAACCCTTGAGAAATCTTGAACCATTTGAAGATGATTCTTGATAAATCTTGAAGAATATGGGAGGGAAAATTTTAGGATACAACAGTTCTCAATCTCGACAGTTTCCCTACGTCAAAATGTGGACGTGTGTTATAACCTCAACTGTATACTATGTTGAATACTAGTCAGTTCCTAGATCTTGATGTTTTCCTCCGTCAAAGTGTGGACGAGTTCTACAACCTCAACAGTATACTACGTTGAATACTAGACAGTTCCTAGATCTTGATGAAGATGTTTCCCTATGTCAAAGTGTGGAAGAGTGCTATAACCTCAATGGTATACTACGTTGAATACTAGTCAGTTCCTAGATCTTGATGTTTTCCTCCATCAAAGTGTGGACGAGTTCTACAATCTCAACGGTATACTACGTTGAAGACTAGACAGTTCCTAGATCTTGATGAAGATGTTTCCCTATGTCAAAGTGTGGACGAGTGATATAACCTCAACGGTATACTACGTTGAATACTAGTCAGTTCCTAGATCTTGATGTTTTCCTCCGTCAAAGTGTGGACGAGTTCTACAATCTCAATGGTATACCACGTTGAAGACCAGACAATTCCTAGATCTTGATGAAGATGTTTCCCTACGTCATAGTTTGGACGAGTGCTATAACCTCAACGGTATACTAAGTTGAATACTAGTCAGTTCCTAGATCTTGATGTTTTCCTCCGTCAAAGTGTGGACGAGTTCTACAATCTCAACGGTATACTACGTTGAAGACCAGACAGTTCCTAGATCTTGATGAAGATGTTTCCTTACGCCATAGTGTGGACGAGTGCTATAACCTCAACGGTATACTACGTTGAATACTAGTCAGTTCCTAGATCTTGATGTTTTCCCCCGTCAAAATAGACAACCCGTCAAAGAAGACAAAACCACCTACCAACAATCTCCAAATGGCATCTGTAAGCCCATTCCCGACATCACAATGCTGATACCACTTCATGTGACTGCAAATTTCTGGGCACTCTAGTGTTCAATTATCTTCCACCTTCGGATCACGAAAGGCCCGAAAGCCAATCTATATCCTCAGGTTTAAGAAAATTGAACAGGGGAAACTGTTGTACCCCAAAATTTTCCCTCGCATATTTCTCAAGACATGTCAAGAATCATCTCCAAATGGTTCAAAATTGCTCAAGAGTTGGATAGTCAAATCATCTCCTAAGGCAGTCAATCTCAAATTAGGGTTTTGTGTTGCATCAAGGTCCTTACATCCAAATGACCTCAAGTGCTCCCCAAGGTCCTAAAATGTTCTCAAGTTCATCCATGTCAAATTTCAAGCCTTGCAGAGGAAGTTTGGTCAGTCAATTGCTCAAGAGGCCCAAAAATCGATTGTGCTAGGGCAAAAGTCAACTGTGACCTACAAATAGTCAAACCTCAAGATTTTTTGTCAACATTCTAATTTTTAAGGATAATTCATCATGTGATAAAGGGTTGATCATGATTCATCAAGGATTGCTCAAGATTCATCAAGATTCAAAAGTTGCTAAATTAGGGTTTTGTAGGAAAAGTCAACTCAACTTTGACCAAGCATAACTTTCTCATACTTTATGAGAAATGACCCATCCAAAGCTAATTTTGAAGAGGATTAAACTTCCTACAATCTATCTTCACATCTCAAGATCAAGAAATGCACTCACAAAAAGTTACAAATTTGGACATTATAGGTCATTTTTGAAAGTTAACAAAAACACCTTTTTTGCCAAAGCTTATAACTTTAGCATGGAACATCAAAATGAGATTAGACAAAACGTGTTGGTTAGAGGACACCTCAAGGTTTCTAAAAAGTCCAAGAACACTTCCAAAAGTTAAAAATTGAAGAAGTTATGCATTGTTGAAGTTGGGCATTTTTCCAAAATTGCCAAAAGTCAACTATCCCCAAAACTTCAAATTTTGCCAAAAGGGCCCACTTTTTTCCACTTGATTTGATCTTGTCACACCACACACGTGTCCTATCTTCAGTTTTATGTCCATTAATTAATTTTTCTATTTTATTTGATTTTTATTGGATTAATTCATTTTAAATCAATTTAAATCTAAATAAAATCTAAAAATTGATAACTTGATATCTTTTTGATTATTACAGGTCTTAATTGACATCATGAACACAATCAAATCCGTGCCAAGCCATATCATGCACAAAAGATTGGATTTGGAAAGAAATTGGAAGCCTTTAATGGAGGATCATATCATATCTTCAAATCATTAATTCACATGGATTGAAGCCCAAATTTTTAACCTAATGCATTCCTTATTACTCATACAAGGCAAAGCACACAAGATCACGACCTGAAGGCGGCCAAATCTCAAATCCCAAAACTTGAAAAAGCTTGAAAAAGTTTGGAATCAAAATCTTGGTTAGAGGCGTTTCCAAGGAAAAAAATCAACGCTATGTTCTTGCCTGATATCCACTGAAGTGATTGCAACCATTCACAAGCTCTGAAACCACCTGAAACACACTGTAAGTCGTCCTGAACATAGCCCTGTACACGAAATTACAACCTCATATTCTTGCATCTTTTTGACAAAACGTTGGTATAATCATGTTTATCATTAAATTCCTCAACTTTCTGCATCATTTGATTTTGTTTTCGTGAGCTATAGCACCATACCCGAATCTAGGGTTTTGGAGGTTCGTTTTTGGGCATTTGCTTTGCAGGTAAAATTGGGACAAACAATGGGTATAAACATGCTCAGGAGGAAGAGACGATCACGTCCATGTTCTTGGATGGTATTTTTATGGCTTAGAATGAGTTTTAGAAGCAAGCCATGGATCTTGCTGCGGATAAAAATCCGCAGGTAAAAAACCAGTTTCACGAAGAAGACGAAGGCGTGACTTCTTCCCATTGGCCAATTCAAATCAGCGCGCTTTTTATTTTTTTCCCAGGCATAATTGTTTGTTTGATATATAAGAATTGTTGTGTAATATAATAACAAAAAGAACAAAGTGATGTAGTGGCAAGCGCGCTAGTGGAAAGTCTCATGGGACCTGGGTTCGAATCCCAGGTCCCCAACATATTTTCTATTATTTTCTTGCAGATGATCCAGCGTCTCTCATGCCTTGTGGTCTATCATACGCCTCAAATTTCCAAGCGCCAGATGGCCTCCAGGCCAAATCCAAAGGCTAAGATTGAGTGTCCATCATGGTCTCAGGTCAATGCATACGCGTGGAATCTGGAAAGTCAAGTTAGGCTTGAACGTGAATGAGCCACAAATTGCCAGTCATACCTCCAAATTGGGCCCAACACCCCCCTTTGGTTTATTTTCTTTTACTTATTATATTTATTTATTTGTTTTATTGTTTTAACTAATAACTATTAATCACTAACCAATTAATTTATTTTCCTTATAAAAATCAAAATCACAAAAAAATATTATTTTATTTATTAAAATTAAAATCATCACTTTATTTTTGTAAATAAATATTAATTAATTAATTAGTTTAATTAGGTATAATTTTAATGTTTTTTGCAATAAATTAAAATCAATTTAGAATAACTAGGTTTTACTAATTTTAATCAATTTATTTTATTTCCTTAAATATTCAAAAATCCAAAAATATTTTCATTGATTAATTAATTAATAATTAGCTTAGATTTAATTTCTTTTGATTCAAAAATAAACCAAAAACATGCTTTCTTTCAAAAAAGGGTCAAAACCCTAAAAAATGCGCCGTCTTAATTTCTTGCACGCGATCCATTTGATTTCAATATCGTAATTGCTTCCGGTATGTAATAGCTTTTAATTAGGACTTTAATTATTTATCGCTTTATTTTACTTTCCGCAATTTAAATTAAAGGGTTTGTTTTTGGCGATGTAAATACCCGACACCTTGTAATAGCTTAGATTTAATTTCCGCAATTTAAATTCCGCAAACTATTAATTGTTAGATGTTTGATAAATAGGGAATGCATGACAAGATCAAGTCTTTAACCTAAAATCAACGTAGCTCACCCATGACATGTGCAAAGATAAATAATTGAAAATAATACACTAGCACATGCGCACTCTTAGGGTACACCTCACTTGGTTGCCTTCGAACGTGGTCATTAAGTATAGGAAGTTTTAGAGGTCGCCCTCTTGTCCAAAGATCATAAGTTGCCTCGAAATGGTTGCCTCGGAAAAATGATCTAAGACATTAGGGTTACCGCTAAGGCGTCCTAACGTTGCTTTAGTGACCACACGTCCCTTAATCGAATTGACCCTAAAACTCCAACGACGGTGATACCTACTCCTCAATAGTGGGATAGCATTGTCTAAAGGACATTAGCACAATTTAATTCCCTTTTCGAGTAGGTAGATGGTTCTTAAGTACTTGCTCTTTTTAAAAAAAACAAAACAAAACTTTTCGCACTTACACCTTTCAAACAAAAACTTCTTTCAAACCCACAAACACAAAGAAAAGAAATTTTTTGAAAACACAATGAGCAAGTACCTAAGAGCCCGTGGATAACCACGGATAGAAAGGGTGCTAACACCTTCCCTTTCTATAATATACCTCCCGAACCCGAGAAACATCTCGAAAAAGGAATTTTTCTGTGCTTTTTTCCTTTTCTTGTTGGATAAAATAAAAGACGATGGCGACTCTTGCTTACCGCAAAATTTTGCGAAAACAAATGCAAAACGTGAACCAGCATTCAAAAAACAGTCAGTTCTTTCCCACCGTATCACAACACCCCATTGAGTTTTCTAAAACAGTCAGATACATGATCAATGGTCTTCCCTCGACTGGTGGCATCAACACAGGAGGCTCTTGTAAGTATACTTTGATTTTGTCAAAAGCAACTTGGCATTCATCATTCCATTTGACTACTTGATCTTTCTTCAATAGTTTGAAGATTGGCTCACAAGTAGCTGTCAGGTGAGAAATGAATCTGGTAATGTAGTTCAAACGTCCCAAGAATCCTCTGACTTCCTTCTCAGTACGAGGATCATGCATCTCTTGTATTGCTTTAACTTTGGCAGGATCAACCTCGATACCTTTGTTACTGACGATAAAGCCTAGGAGTTTACCAGACCATACCCCAAATGTGCATTTGTTTAGATTCAACCTCAGCTTGTACTTCTTTAGTCTCTCAAACAGTTTTTGTAAGTGATTAAGATGCTCTTCCTCTGTTTTAGATTTGGCTATCATATCGTCCACGTAGACCTCTATTTCATGATGTATCATGTCGTGAAATAGAGCTACCATGGCACGCTGATAGGTTTTCCCAACGTTCTTTAGTCCAAATGGCATCACCTTGTAGCAGAATGTGCCACATTGTGAGACAAACGTTGTTTTCTCCATGTGGGCGCCATTTTGATTTGGTTGTAACGTGAGAATCCGTCCATGAAGCAAAACACTTTCTGTTGTGCCATATTGTCAACTAGGATATCGATGTGGGGGAGTGGAAAATCATCCTTAGGGCTTGCCCTATTCAAATCTATGTAGTCCACGCACATTCGCACCTTGCCGTCCTTTTTGGGCACTGGAACAACATTGGCAACCCATTTGGGATAAGAGGCGACAACCAAGAATCCAGCGTTGAATTGCTTCATGACTTCTGTTTTAATCTTTTCCAACATATCAGGCCTCATGCGGCGAACCTTTTGCTTTACCGGCGGGAAATCTTCTCTTGTAGGTAGATGATGTACCACAATGTCTTCATCAAATCCTAACATGTCTTCATACAACCAGGCAAAGACTTCAACATAATCATGTAACAACTGAATCAGACGCTCCTTGATACTGGGTTCCAGATTGGCACCCACCTTGACCTCTTTTTTGTCTTCTTAGGTACCTAGGTTGATTGTATCCACGGTTTCCTCGTGAAGTTGAATGGCTCTCTCTTCTTGTTGTAGCAATCTAGCAAGTTCCCCTGGTACTTCACAATCTTCCTTACCTTCGTCTTTGGCTTGGTAGATTATATTTTCGGAGTCACAAAAGACCATAGCAGAACCGTTATCCATGGGATCCTGAATGGATGTATACCTGCATTGTGAGTGTGGGCGTGTGTAAGGGTATAGCTATCTTTGAAAGAGAATAAAAGTGTAAAAGAAAAAAAACAATGAGCACAAAAGTTTGTATGCGAAAACATCCATGATTCATTGATTTCATATGAAAATGAGATAATAACCCTTATAAATGGACCATTGTGCCTCGGGTAAGACATAAGGTTTTAAGAGTGCGAATTGTTTCAATATTACAGATCCAACAAAATGTAAAGACAAATTATTATGGGATAAAGGTGATTGGGACAAAGTATCTAGCCTCCCAATTATTGGGCCCTCCATTGACAGTTGGGAAGATCCAATCCTCCAGGTCGCAGCCATCTTCACCATCTTCTACTGCGTTGACTTCACGGTTGCTGATCTTCAGGGGTGGTCCTCCAGCACGAGCGCGGTGTACAGCCTTCTGAGCACTTTAAGTGAAACCTAGGCCAAACTTGTCAAACTTATATGGGATATCTGGGAGCTATCCCCAAATAGTGCACCCTCCTTCTTCTACCACTGCTTTGGTATCCTTTAGAGATGACATCCGGAGTGGGGGCCTTGTAATCTTGGGAACATGAGATACAACCTTGGTCACTGCCACATCTTGGGGGACCTCTTCAAAGTGTTGAAGTGGAGTTTCAATAAATTCACCATCTAATTCCACATATCTGAAGGAATTGAGGTGGATGATCATGTATTCTTCCTCTCCATGAATGGTGATAATCTTCCCTTGAACTGGATACTTCAACATTTGGTGCAACGTAGAAGTAACAGCGCCAGCATTGTGGATCCATGGTCGGCCTAGCAAGCAGGAGTATGAAGGGCGGATGTCCATTACATAAAAATTTGAATTGAAAGTTTGGGTTTCAACCTTTATGGGGATATCCACTTCCCCGTGCACCATCCTCTTCGAGCCGTCAAAAGCCCTTACCACTATGTTACTTGGCTTCAATGTCAGTCCCTCGCAGTCAAGTCTATCAAGGGATTTTTTAGGTAATACATTCAGAGATGAGCCAGTGTCCACCAAAACATGAACCAGAGTTGTGCCCCTACATTCCACTGAGATATGCAATGCCTCATTATGCTTCCTTCCCCTCAGCGTCAGATCACCATCTGAGAAACCTAGACCGTTATCCGCAGTCAAGCTGGCTATGTAGTCTTGAAATTGATCGAGAGATGTCTCTTGAGGTACATGGGCGGTTTTTAAGAACTTCACCAAGGCTTTTGCATGTGCCTCGGAATATAGTAGTAATGCCTGCATGGAGATTTTAGAGGGAGTTTACCCCAGTTGTTCAACTACATCGTAGTCGCTTCTCTTTATGATTTTTAGGATCTCCTCCATTTCTTTCTTAGAGGCCTCAGGGATATTCAATGACCGAGCCTTCATCCGGATAGGCTCAATCATAATAATTTTTCCTCGAGTCTCGGTTAACTCGGTAGCAGGAGTGTCAGTAGGAATGATTACAGGGGTTGTAACGGCTTTGTCGATTGGGGTATTGTTGGAGATAATTGTAGGACCGGGAATAACTTTTGGGGGAGCAACAACAAGAATGATTACGGGTCCAAAAACTGCTTTTGGGGGAGCAATTTCTGGAGAAACGATCCTACCACTTTGGGTAATTTTGCTAGTTCCTGCAATATTACTGATGTCATAGTTGACTTTCTCGGAGCTTGAATCTTCGGCGGCTGGCCAGTCCTGCTTGATACCATGGTAGTAGACATCCCTTCCATAATTCCATGGTACGGCTTTGTCTAACGCATATGGGACTGGTTCAGGAATTGTGATTACTAAAGGAGTTGTTTTTGGAACTGATGTAATTCTAACGGGTCTTTTGGTGGAGACCCTGGAAGAATTGGTGGAAATGGTAAAGATAGAAACATCTTCAAAAGGGATAGGTGGAACAGGAATCTTTTTAAACAAAATTTCTTTGTTATCTATTAGGCAATGAACGCCTATTTTCAACAAAGGACAACCGGTCGGGGAGGACAAACAGAGATGGCAAACTTCACCACAGCCCGAGAACACACCGACATTCAACAAATTCATTTTAATAGTCAGAAGTGGGGTCATGAGTTCATCTATTGAAGTAACAAATAATCCTTCTTCAATGGCGTTGGTATTGTGGCCATGTCTGGGCATAGGTGCAGAAATGACATTTGGCTTTTCAGGCGCATCGAACTCAATTTCTTTTTCTTCAATGAGGTCTTGTATTTTGTTCTTTAGAGCACAACAGTTATTAGTATCGTGACCAAGACTTTCAGAGTGATATGCGCAACGGGAATTGGGATGGTAATAAGGAGATGTTGTATTGGGGTTTTTTGGAGCTTCTTTCAAGGTCACCAAGTTGGATCTTAGTAGATGCGGTAATACTTGAGACAGGGTCATGTTGATTCTGGTGAACTTCCTGACTGGCCTTTCCATCCTTGGTTGATTATTTCTTTGCTGATCAGACGCAGGCTTAGGAATCATAACAACCCCCACCATTGTTCGGCATTCGGCCCTATCTTGTTTTCTTTGCGGATATACAGGAACCACCTCTTTCTTCCTGATGAAAGGCTTCCTTATAGTTGTAGAAGAAGATGTATCTTTCTGAATCTTTCCATTCTTTATACCGGCTTCTATCCTCTCTCCGGTCAATATTAGTTCAGTAAAGCATGCAGATGAACTTCTGATTAAATGATTGAATAAGGGACCAGACAAGGTGCCTAAGAACATGTATACCAATCCTCTCTCAGATAGAGGGGGTTGAACTCTTCCAGCCAAGTCTCTCCATTTTTGAGCATAGTCCTTGAAACCTTCATTGGACACCATGGCCATACTCTGGAGTTGATTACGGGTAGGTGCAAGATCAGTATTGTATTGATATTGTTTGTAGAAGGCTGCAGCAAGATCTTCCCAATTGTGAATGTTTGCTCTTTCTAGTTGGTAAAACAAGTCAAGTTGAGTTCTAGACAGACTATCTTGGAAGAAATGCACCCATAAGTCTTTATCAGCGGTATGGGGTTGGATTTTCCTCAGATATGACCGAAGATGCATTTTAGGGCATGAAATTCCGTCATATTTGGAGAACACATGTGCTTTGAATTTTAGAGGAATCACAATCCCCGACACTAAACCCAATTCCTCAAAGTCCAAGCCAGGCACCTTTTTGATTTCCATCGCACTCAGCTGCTCCTCGAGATGTTTATAGTTGTCATCAGCTGGAGGGTATTGCTCTTCAGAGTAGTCCTCTTCTTCCTCTTCCTCTTCTGATTCTGACGGGATAACTGTTTCTTTGCCTTTCCCATCTTGGTTGTCTCTTTCACCGAATGTTGCTGCAAAGTCCAAAGTCCTTCTTGTCTGCCCATGAAATCTTCTTCCCATGTTTAAGACTCCGGTTACCTTCGTTGTTTTCTTTTTCCTCTCTTCAGTCAGCAAAGTCTTTAATTCTTCTTGTCCCTTAGCTAGGGTCAAGAGCAACTGTTGAAACTGTGTATTCTGAGCTTGGAGATCCTTCACTGTTTGCTCAAGATCCATCTTACTGAAATAAATAGTAGAGAGATGAGGAGACTTGTTGCAAAAGACCTGCTTATGTTATGATGAATGGTATATGCATATGCAATGTTTTCAAGGATTTCAAAGATTCAAATTTGTTTTAGACAAAAAGGAAACACACGTTATATTAATAAGATAAAGTTTGGGTACATCAATGCCCCTTGGGAAAAATAATACAAAAACTCTAATATAGAAAGGTAGTGCGCATCCTCTTCGGTGCAATGTAGGCATTCAGAGCCTGCTCCTCATGAAGTAGCCTAGTGAGTTCCAAAACCTTCTTCTCGCTTGCGTAGAATTGGGCTTCGAAATTATCTCGCTCTCCTTTGAGTTGTATCCAATCCCTTTGTAGGTCTTCAAGAGACGTGGGCATGTCAGGATGTAGGATAGTGTATGGAACATCTCCCTCCATGACAGGCTCAATGATTATCGGGAGAATGGAGGGGTAAGGCATCATAAGACTCTGAGCGCGAGTTCGTACCCATTTGAGGTAAGGCTCAAGAGGGATGGAATTCTTGTTCCCCAAAGTCTTGCTATCCACCTTGTTTAACATCCTCTAAGCTCGGATAAATATCTGACGAAGACCTTGATCATTGTTGTCGTAGTCAAATACCAAACCTTGAACCAACATCTCGTGTGGGCCATCCCTTCAGGCATAACCAAACTGCCTTAAGGCTAAGCATGTGTTTTAGGTGATACCTCCCCTAATGCCAAGTAAAGGGACATTAGGAAATTCTCCACAACGGTCGACAATGATAACATCCTCTGTGGATCGGGAGCACCAATGAATGTCTGAATGTTTGAGCATCATCAACCTTTGTGACCACCTTGAACCTTTCTCATTCTTTAATACAGATTGGGGAAGATGAGAAATAAACCATCTTGCCAAGAGAGTAGTGCAACGCATAAGAACACCTCTTTTCCTCATTGTGCGAGTGTGAAAAGAGTGTAGGATATCTCCTAGCAATGTAGGCACCGGGTTGCGGGATATGAAGATTTTGACGGCGTTGACATCTATGAGTTGGTCAGGATTTGGAAACAAAACCATCCCATAGATGAAGAGAGCCACAATTTCCTCAAAGGTTTGCAAGTCCAAGGAATTCCAACAACTTTGGGCTTTCTCAAACAGGAACTTTGCTAGGAAACCTTTGACACCACTCCTTGTTTCCCAATGAGTTGTGACATCAGATGAGTGCAAGTGTAGAGCTTGAGAAATCTCTTCTGGCTTTGGGTCTCTTTCCGTACCGTTGAAAGGTAGTTAATTGAGAATGGGAATCCTCAAGAGTTGGAAGAATTATTCCAAAGTAGGCACAAGTTGATAGTCGGGAAATGTGAAGCAATGGTGCAAAGGATCAAAGAACTGAAAGAGCACCTTCATCATATCCTCATCTGTGTTGGAGGTGACCAAGTTGAGTAGGCTACCATGTCTCTCGGTAAATGGAGAGTTTTCAGGAATCCTTGAAGCTAGCTCCTTAAGTTGTGGAGGGATCCTTACAAAGTTGACTTGAATAGTTTTCCTGCGAAGTGAATCCATATCCTACAAAACAAGAACAAAGATGAATCCCAAAATCCTTGAAATGGTTAATGGATGTATATGATGTTCATGATGTTATGTACAATTATACGAAGCAAACAAGTCCTTAGGTTTAGGCTTGTATGGAGTTTTATAGGTAAGTACCCTCTTGAAGTTTAGTTGGCTTAAACCTGTCCTAGTAATAGTAACCGGGTTCTAAGGAGTTCAATATCACTGGTTTGTTTCCTTGGTCATTGTTTTAGCACAAGCCTCTTTAATGGCGACCGAAATATCCCAAGAAACCAAACCTCAATGAGTGTAGTATCGAGTATCTACCAATTTCGGACTGCACCAAAGCCGGTCATCTCACTACATCCTAAAGGTCAAGTTGGTCAAGTAAAGGTTCTAAAAGTTCATTAGTGCTTCATGACATCACTCAGAAGCCCCGTATTCTATTTGATTAACTCAAAGGATACCGGTACCCACAAATATGTCACACTAACGTAGCTATTTCTTAGACCATGTCGGTATACCCCACACAATTTCCACAACGTATTGCTACTTACATATAAGGTGTCCCAAATCCTAGTAGAGGATTCAAACCCAAACAAAGAACCATAATGTAAAGCAAACAAGTCAAACAATGAAAGCAAATAAAGGTGATCTAGCCCTAAGGTAACCCCATATTTAGAAAGCTTCCCCAGCAGAGTCGCTAGTTCTTTGATACGGTGGGAGAACTGACTTGAGGGTTTTGTGTTTTATCGCAAATGTTGCGGTTAGAAAAGAGTCGCCACCGACTTTTCTTTAATCCAAAAGGAAAGGTGAAAAAGCACAGGAAAGACCTTTGAGATTATTTCTTGAGTTCGGGGGTAGATTATGAAAAGGGAAGGTATTAGCACCCTTTTCATCCATGGTTATCCATGGGCTCTTAGTTACTTTCTAGATCACTTGCTTTTTTTTTTGAAATTATGCTTTGTGTGGTTTTTGAAAGTATTTTGTAAAGAGGCCATTGTTTAGGCAATCTTTGTAATGATTCTCGTTCGTAAGAATGTATACAAAGATGTTTGATCTTTTGAAAATGTTTTCAATGTTTGTAAGATGTTTGAAAATGTGTGTGTTTATTTTGAAAATAGCAAGGATGTTTGTTTTGAAATGGAGCAAGTAATTAGGAGCAATCTACCTACTCAAATGTCTTTCTTGTTCATTTTCTTTTCCTTTGACATTGTTTTCTTACCATTGATTTGGTAAGAAACCCTAACTTTGGATGTTAATGGGACGGGCATGGGTCATCATATAACCATGATTAGCAATGTTTGCAAGGCATCTTAGCATTCTTTTTGAGGGACTAAGATCATTTTGTAACACAACTTTGAATAGCGTCATCGAGGGACTATGATCATATATTTGCTTGTTTTTGCTAAGACACCTTACATGCGTAATATGGCCATTTTTGTAAGGCAACCAAGTGGGATAACCCTAGGGGTGCTTGTGTGCAAGTGTGTGATTTTCATGCTTGTTTTTGTCTTGAATTAGGGTTTTCTAGATATTGGTTTTAGTCTTTCCATACAAACCCTAATTACTAGCATGTTATATAAAAGCGATAAATTGCGAAATTTAAAGTTACTACGCTATTACAACATTTGTGGGGAGGGGGTGTACAATTTGTAAATGGGGATTGCAAGAATTTAAACCTAATTAGTCTATTACAACCATATTGAATGGATACAAGAATATACAAGGAATTAAATAAATACAAAGTATAAAAATGAATAAATGTACAAGGATGCAAAAATGTAAAGAAAATGAATTTTGTTTGGTTTTCATGAAAAAAGATTTTGTCTTAACCAAATTAAATAAAGAAAATAGTTAATTAAGTATGAATTTATTAAGAAAAGATTTTAAATGAAAACCTAGCTCTATTAATTAATCAAAATAAAATAATTCTAAGAAAAGTATTTTTGGTATTTTTTATCTTGAAAATATTTATAGCATTATAAATTATTTTTATTCCCTTTTTTTATATAAAAAATAATGCATTTAAATTAGTATGAAAGAAAATAACTAATAACCTAAATTTATTTATATTTACAAGATAATAAGTAAAAAAATAAATAAAGTATAATTAATAAAAATATTTTTGTGAGAAAAATAAAATAAACTAAGTCAAAATATAAATATATCATTTTTTTTTGTATTTTATGATTTTTTTGCTATTTTAGAAAATATATTTAAAAAAAAGAAATAAATAAATAAATAAAAATAAAATGATCCAAGGTGGTGTCACAAGTAAACAGGGGGGATGCTAGCAAAAACAAAAAAAAAAGAATTCCAGGCCCAAAGGGCCCAACGCATGCAAGCAAAAATAAAAAATGTCAAAAATATGAAGAAAAAAAAAAGCAAAATGGTCACGCTGGGGCTTGAACCCAGGACCATAGGGTGAACAGGCGCGCCCTTTACCACTGGGATAGCTATACATCCGTTTATATAGACAAAATCATAAATATATAAGGCAAATCAAGTCCTGGTGACTTCATCTTCAACCTCCAGCCGGTGTACCTGTAACTTCTTCATTTCTCAACAAAAATGGAAGTGACAAAATGAAAGTTCTTGCATTCATCCTCACGAATCTAACCATGTAAATAACTAAAGCTAAAAGTCAAAGATAAATGAGAATTTCTCTGGCCCTAAATTAAACCCTAAAATTTTCAGAAACATCAACTCTAAAATTCTCTAAGCTCAGGCCATATAAATGCAAACTATGGATATGTACAGCTTCGTGGCAATAAGGTCTACATTTTATCTTTATAAATGCAAGCCTAACAATGCCTAAGTAATGAGATAGAAGTTCCAGAAAAAAACCTCAAAACTGGAAATCGTGAAATGCAAATGAGCGTGTTTCAGTCAGTATGGATGATCATGTTAGCTTCCTTGGATCTCTAGGAAGCTAATGCAATGGCTGGCTTGAGCTGAGGATGGCTGGAATGGCCTAGAGAAGTCCAATTGTGACGCTCTATTTTTGGTTATGGAAGATAGGGAGAATGGTGTTACAGAAATGAAACAGGTACAAGGATGAGTTATTCTTGATGTAAGGAAGCTTTAGAAACTAAAAGGCCAAGAAACGCACAAGGGAAATGTGAGTTTGGTATGTAAAGTCAGAACTTGCACAACAATGGTGTTTTGGGACAATTTCTGGCTAGAGGGAGTTTGAATGAGTTTCAAGGGATTTTTGTTCTTGTGTCAACTTGCAAATAGTGTGTATATTTATAAGCAAGAGGTTTTGAGGCTTGTAACAACTCAGAATTTGAATTTTCATCCTTAAGCCAAACATGTGATTTTTGAGAAAACAAGTTTCAATGCTTTTGTACTTGCTAACATAGAGTAGTTTATGCTTTAAACAAGTTTTTTTTCTGACTTTGTGGATGGTGTGTGATCAGAGGGAATAAGTTAGAGGCTCAAGAATGACTTTATGCAAAAAACGTGCTTTACAAGAATGGAAGTGTTCACTTTGTGCCATTAATGGAAATGCAACTTGGATAATAGCTCATTTGCTTGGATCAAAACCTTAACAGATGTGTAAGCATTTAATTATGGAGTGACAAACAAGTTTGAGGCCTGGAAAGCAAAGATTATGCAGCCTAGCATGGATTTGGTTCATGTGTTCATCAAAAATGACTTGTAATTCAAGTGATAAAACCCTAATTTCATCTCTTCGATTCTTCTTACTCAAGAATGATCTCAAGGAGTTCTTGGACATTTTGGAAAGCCTGAATTTTTCTATAAAACTCATCTTTGAATTTCTTTTGAAGATTCACCTTGGAACTATGTGAAAAATTGCCATGAAGTTAGGTAAAAAATCTCCCTAACTAGGGCAAAATTTCACTAAGTCACTTTTTGTTCATCAGCATGTATTCACAAAATTATAACTTGAGATCCAAGCATTTTTAGGGGAAGTTGTGTGAAGAAAAGTTGTATATTTCATGGAGATCTACAACTTTTATGTTGGAAGTTTCCTTTGAATCATCTTGCATCATGGTGAAAATTTGGCTCAAAGTTGTGAAAAAATAAGAAATTTTCTATAATTAGAAAAATTTCTAAGTTATGAAATTTCATCTTTTCAAAATAAAATCTTGAATTCTTGATTTCTTGATGAACAAGCTCCATATTTTAACATGTTTGATGAATTATGACCTTTGGCATTTTAATTTGACCAAAAAGTCAAAGTTTGACTTTTCAATATACAATTGACTTTTGATCAGTTGATTGCAAAATTCATCTGTCAATCAAATGGATTTGCAATATTTTGAATCATGTCACTAGGTCAAAATGATGCAATTGGAATCTTGAGATCATGCCTTAAACAAATTGATCATTTGCTAGGTCAAAAACCAGAAATTTCCCTTTCTCAATCAAAACCCTAATTTTGACCATTTTTCCCTTTTGGAGATTTGATCAAATTTCTTGAGGAATTGTGGTCCAAACTTGATCAAATGATACATATGGGTCTAAAATGTTGATGTGGATAAAAAATTATGAATTTTGACTGTAAATTGGCTATGGTTGACTTTTTCCCCAATACAACTGATTCTTAAGTCAACTGTTCAATTGATTGATCAAAAGTTTGATCCAAAGCTAGAAACTTGTCATGAGTAATCTTGGGTGTCCATAATGATCCTTGATAGTAATATGAAGCATTGATAATCCAAAAATCCTTGTGCCAACTCAAACCCTAATTTTGGTCATCAGTGCATAAGGAGGTGTCTTGAGCTGATCAAACCCTAGTGCAGTCTTGAACCCAATGAGATCTTGTGAGCAAATTCTTGATAAGTGAGAGGGAAAATTTTGGGGTATAACAAAAATGAAATTGAAAGAACTAATATATTTAATGGTGTAAAGTTGATAATATAAGTGATTATTTGATGATAATGTAAAGTTGAAACGATAATATAAATATTACTGATAATATTTATATAGGTTAATATTGTTTTATTGGTGATTAATATAGGTTAATATAGTGATAATATTTATAGTAGTGATAATATTGTTTTATAGGTTAATATAGGTTAATATTAGTAAAATATATGTTAAAAAGAATATTAGTGATTATTTAATGGTGTATACATATATTTTTAATGTTGTATAAATATTCTAATGTAATTCTTATTCTATAGATTTGTCTATTATAATGAAATTAATTGATAATTTATATAGGTTACTTGTGAAGAGTGGAGTTTCTGAGCGTTTCCAAGAATATTACATTGTGTGATTTCAGAAATTGCTGAGTTCTCTACAGGTATTCAGTTGTTCTTTTAATTTGCTATAGTTGCTTGAATAATTATAGTATTTTTATTTTCGATGAATATGCCTAATTGGTATTAAGCTTTTTAGTCTCTGTCCTTTTTTTAAGTATTGTTTTTGTTTAGCTTACTTAATAGTAAGACCATGGATAAAAAATGAATGTCTACCAATTGATTGTCTAAAGAGTACGAGAATGGGGTATTGGAATTTGTTAAGTTTTCTGTTGAACACGCCGAAGACGCCAATCGAATGAAATATCCTTGCTTAAGTTGTTGTTTTGTGGGTAGGGTTGATGCAGTTGGGTTGCAATCACATTTATTGAGGCGTGGAATTGATCGAAGTTACACATGTTGGATATTCCATGGTGAGAAAAGTTACGAGAATGTTGAACTGGGGGGATAGTACGACATATGCTTCAGACGACAATGACACAGATACATACGATTGTGATCGAGTCGAAGAGATTGCATAAGAACTTGAAGAAGATCTTCAGGATTGTCCCAAAATGTTTGAGAGGTTGGTAAGCGATGCAGAGAAACCGTTATATAAAGGTTGCACTAAATTCACAAGACTGTTTGCAGTATTAATGTTGTACAACTTAAAGGCGTGCAATGGATGGTCGGATAAAAGCTTTACTGAGTTATTATCCATTATGAGAGATATTCTTCCAGAGGATAATTTTCTTCCTAATCGAACCTATGAGGCCAAACTAATGTTGTGCTCTATTGGTATGAGCTATGATAAGATACATGCTTGTCCAAATGATTTCATTTTTTTCCGAAACGAATATGCATCGTTAAATGAGTTCCCTAAATGTGGTTTATCTTGATATAATAAAAAATTGTCTCCAGCAAAAGTCTTATGGTATTTTCCTATAATTCTGATATTTAGACGCATGTTTCATAGTGAAACCGATGCAATACACTTGACTTGGCATGCAGATGAAAGAATTATTGATGGAAAGTTTCGACATCTGGCAGATTCACCACAGTGGTAAAAAATTGATAATGATTATCTTGATTTTAAAGGAGAAGCAAGAAACCTTTGCTTGGCATTATCTACTGATGGAATGAACCCGCATGGTCTTCAAAGTATCTCACATACCACATGGCTTGTGATTATTATGATTTATAACCTACCTCCATGACTATGTATGAAGCGTAAGTACATGATGTTATCTATGTTAATTTCTGGATCTAAACAACCAGGGAATGACATAGACGCTTACTTGAAACCGTTGATCGAAGATTTAAAGATTTTGTAGGAGAACGGTGTGGAGGTTTATGACGGATATAGGAAAGAAAGTTTCAATTTGAGGGTGATGTTGTTTGGCACAATTAATGATTTTCTGGCATACGGAAATCTATCAGGGTATAGCATTAAAGGTCAAAAAGCGTGTCCTATTTATGAAGAACACAAAAATTGGAAGCGATTGGAATTTTGTCAAAAGAATGTATTTCTCGGCCATCGTAGATTCTTAAATTCTAATCATCACTACCGTGGGTAGAGAAAGGAATTAAATGGAAATCCAGAACATGATAGAGCTCCACCTACGTTGACAGGTGACCAAGTTTTTGAAAAGGTGAAAGATATGAGTACCCAGTTTGGCAAGCCTTTTGAAAATATGTTTTTCAAAGGTGGGTGGAAGAAGAGGTCAATTGGTTTTTTGAATTTACGTATTGGAAGTCATTGTATGTAATACATTTTCTTGATGTTATGCATATTGAAAAAAATGTATTTGAAAGTGTTATTGGTACATTACTCAATATACAAGGAAAGTCTAAGGATGACCTTAAAGCAAGAAAGGACTTGATACAAATGGGAATAAGAACTGAATTAGGACCCATGAAGAAAGGAACATGAACATATTTTCCGCTTGCTGCTTATACTTTATCTAGAAAGGAGAACAAATATTGTGTTAGTTTCTAAGTGAAGTTAAAGTTCCAGAAGGTTACTCTTCAGATATTAGAAGACTTGTGTCTATGAAAGACCTCAAGTTAAAGAGTTTAAAGACACATGATTTTCATGTTATAATGGAGCACTTTCTACCAATAGGTATACGTTCTATTTTGCCAGAAAAAGTAAGAAGCGCCATAACTAAATTGTGTTTTTTCTTAAGGTCAATTTGTAGTAAGGTGATCGATCCTAAGATCTTACCAATATTGCAAAAAGAAATAATTATTAATTTGTGTGAGCTTGAAATATATTTTCCTCCCTCATTTTTTGATATTATGGTACATCTTATTGTTCATCTTGTGAAAGAGACACAATTGTGTGAACCAACTTATATGAGATGGATGCACCCTGTTGAGCGTTATATGAAAATATTAAAAGGGTACGTGAAAAAATTGAAGTCAGCCAGAGGGTTGTATGGTTGAACGATACGTTGTTGAAGAAGCGGTAGAGTTTTGTACTGAATATTTGACCAATGTTCAATCTATTGGACTATCCAAATCTCATATTATGGAAAGGAAGGAAGGAACAAATTTAATGGAAAATAAAATTGTGACAATATCAAGGGTTGAAGGCGATCAAGTGCATTTATATGTTCTGCACAATGATAATGAGGTTGAGTCGTATGTTGAAATGCACAAGGATGTACTCCGGGGTTTAAATCCGAATAGAAATGAAAATTGGATAGTACGAGAGAATAATCAAAGTTTTATACAATGGTTCAAAGATCATATTTATTCAAAGTTTGATTTAGATCTCACTTCAATAACAAAAAGGTTGAGATGTTTAGCATATGGTCCGAGTTTGCTCGTGTTTTCTTATAGCGCATACATAATCAATAGATACACATTTTATACCAAAGAACAAGATGATAAAAGTACTATGCAAAATAGTGGTGTCACTATTTTAGCTGAAGCAATGCACATTTCAAGTATGAATGACTTAAACCCCAAATATGCTAATCTGCCATATTTTGGTTGCAAGTGGGTACATAATAGCGGCATACGGATGAATAAGTCAGGATTATTACAAGTGGATCTTAATAGGGTGGGGTACAAAGATGAGTCTTTTATTCTAGCCTCTCAAGCTAAACAAGTGTTCTACGTCACTGATCTGACAAGTTCCAAATGGTCTATAGTGCTTTTATCTAACAAAGTGATTGATGATAACAATATAAATCAAAGTGATGTTGATGTTGAGAATGAGTCATGTGTTAGAGGCAATGAGTCGTATGTACGAAATGATCAAGATGAGAATATTATAGCGGATGAATCATATATTAGAAATGATCATAATGAGGGAATTTGGATCAATCCATCCGTATGAGTTGTTAAGAGCCAAGTAATTCATATTCCAACCAAGAAACGATAGAGATGTTAGTGGAAAAGGTACTAGTGAAATGTTATATGTTCTATCATTCAATAAAATTGTGTTTTTGTTTTTATATTGTGTTTATGGTTTTATATTGTGTTTATGTTTTTATTTTTTGGCTATTCATTCAATGCTACTTGAATTTTATATGGTGTTTATTTTTTTCTTTAATATTATAGGTGAAATGGCTTCTAATGAGGAAAAACATCATCCCGCTTCTAATGTTGATGGAAATGAAACAACTCGTGATGTGGAGAATGAGATTAGACGAGGAATAACAATTATGAAGTCAATAATTCGTGCAAGAGATAAAGGTATCAAATTTGACATACATTGGAATGAAGACAAACAACTAGTTGAGCCTAACGGTTCAATATTGACAAGTTACATTGATTCCATTGTGAGGAGATAAGTTTCAATCACTTGTGATGATTAGAGAAGGCGTGAGCTGAAACCCGTTAAAGAAAAAATATGGACTAAAATACAGGTGCGATATGTGATGTCTTTCGTTTTTGTTGACGATTATGTATATAAATTGCTAACGCACTCTATGTATGTTATTTTGTAGAGGTATTTTAACATTGATGATGATCGAAAATCATATTGTCTTCAATTAGCCGGAAAAAGACTAATAGGGTTTCGATCTTTTTTGACAAACAAGTTTCTTAGGGATGCTAATAACAATTTTATTGATGCAGAGCATCCAAAAGCGTATGCAGGCTTGATTTCGCTTGAAGAATGGGAAACCTTCAAAGAAAAAAGAAGAACCTCAGATTTTCAGGATGTGAGTGGCGTGAATCGCCAACGAGCATCAAGTCCCCTGTATCCATACAGAAAAGGGCGTATGGGATATGCACGCTTGCAACAAAGATTGGTAAGTATATATAAATGATATGATATACTTGTTCATCACGTGCTATTAATGATTTATTATTTCTCTTAATGTGTAGTTAGAAGAGGAGAAAAGTCAAGAAACATCTCTTCCGGAACATGTTCTGTTGAAGGCTGCTCGAGTGGGTAAGGATGGAGTTGTTAAGGAAGATGTGCTTCAAATTTATGAGAAATGTGTAAGTATATCAATATTCCTATAATTAAATCAAAACTTTATTAAAATACAGAATTTATGAGTTTAATCACCACTAATTTATTTCTCGATGTATATTAATTTCAGGAGAGTCTATCTCAATCTTTAACTCAAGCTGAAGACCAAGATTGCAGGAGCATAATTAGTCGAGTATTAAATGTTCCTGAGTATACCAGTCGTGTGAGGGGTAAGGGATTCAGGGTGACTCCAACATCTTTAGGTATTCATCAAAAGAAGAAAGGTCATAATAATAAAGAAGTGATGGAAGAGTTAGAAAAATCAAAAGCTAAAGTCCGTGAGTTGGAAAAGGACAAAGAAGAATACATGTCAGAAAGGCAAGGGTCAGGGTTCAAGGATACTAGTGACAAAGATAGTATCAATTGTGATTTCCAACAGAAAATTCCCGAGGTAACATATATTATTATGAATTAGCACAATTTTTTAAATTGACATATATAAACATTAACAATTTCCTATTTATTATTGGTGTAGGGCATTTCACCATGTCAGTTATATTTATCGTCACTGACTTATCACATGGTTGGCAAGGGAAAAGCGCATAGCACCTTGGGAGAAGTAATTCACCATAAACCGCTCCCTGCTAGATTTTTGAAAGTATCAATTGAAATTGCTAGAGAGGGATGCGCCAGTTACCGTTGCCTGACGATATTTCAGATGCAACATTAATCGGAGAGGCAATAGGATCTTATGTTGCATGGTCATCAAGCCTCATTTGTATAGATGATGAGGTATGTTAACATTTGCAACATTGAAAACTATTATGAAAACTATTACGACCATTTAACGTACAATTTTTTCATGATAATGTTAGACTCCCACGAAATCCAAATCAAAAGATAAGGGGATTAAGCCGCAAACCGAGTCAGTTGCATCCAAAAAGGATGTAAATTGATATATATTATGCATAGAAAAGGTTAATTCATGATCTTATACTTCACCTAACTTATTATATGCATTTGATCTTTAGATTCATGTTAAAGACATGCAACAAGTCCATATGAGTAACATGTCCACACAAAAAGGGGATGTGGCAAAGTCCGCATCTAGAATAAAGCCTACTTCTCGGTATAGGTCGTGCCTTTAGACATTAATGGGAATTTCAGATTTCACCAACGGATGTGCTCGTAATATACCTATGGAGGAAGGTATTTTTGGTTTTTCCTATTACAAAACAATAAATAGAGAGGATGTGGATCAAATTCTTAAACATGAGGAATTAGGCCTCGTGTTGTCAATATATACATCAGGTATTCTCTGATCAACTTTATTTAGTTTTTATTGAAAAATTTATCTACTAATTTCAATTAATGGTCTTAATGTTAATGATGTATTTATTTAAGTTTCATGTATGACAACTTAATGCACCCACATCAATTAGACCAAAGATTCTCCTTCTTATCTCCAAATAATATCAACACACTATTAATCCAACAACGACCAGATGATGTAAAAGAGTATTTTGTCCGTACATTTATGGCCAACAAAGATACATAAAAATTGTTTTTTTCATTTAATACTGGAAATGGGTAAGATTTTTCTTCAAACTTCATCTATTATAATTTTTCATATTTTGACGTTTTGTATAACATTTCAATCTAACCTTTGTTAATCTTACAGTGAATATTGGTTGTTGGTTGCGATCAATCCAATAAGAGAAGTTGTATATTATTTGGATTTGTTAGAAGGCGATTGGACTAAATACCCAAACATGAAGGAGATGGTTGATACGTAAGTTAGATTGTTCTAAAACTTTATTTGTATACTTATTTATTTTTTATGTGAGATTGTTCTAAATCTTCGTTTATATTTTGTTAGGGTTATACAAATTTTTAGACCACAAAAAAATATTCAAGTACCAAAGAGTAAGGAAAACAACATTACATGGATTAGAGTGCAGGTATATTTTCATGATTTTGATTATATTAGTGATGCTACTTGATAAAACAAGTTAAATTATATGAGATGATATATATTTGTATATTTTCCATGTGTAGTGTCCTTGTCAGCGCAATGGTATAGATTGCGGTTATTTCATGTTGAGGTTTATAAAATAAATTATTCTTTTGAATCAAATAGAGATTCCATCCATGGTATGAGTTTCTAACCTATGATTTATTATAACATATTTAAGACATTTCATCTAATTAATTAGTTTTAACTAAATCATATTATGTTATATTATGTATTACTTGGATGAATACAAGTGTTCTACTTATTCGAAAGATCATTTGGATGAAATTAAGGAGTATTAGTGTCAATATATTATTGAGATGAGAATTTTATAAGGTATTGTGACACTTTCATTGATGAGAATTTTGAGTATATATAAGTTAAAGTTAATGAGATTCTATGTCGTCATAGTGTAGTAAAATGATTTTGTTGTTATTGAGATGAAAATTTTGTTTGTATGGTATGAATCGGGGAATTTTTAATGGTGGGTTATAACGAAATTGGGGAATTTTGTTTGTATGTATGAATCGGGGAATTTTTAATGGTGGGTTATAACGAAACTTTGTTTGTTTGTATGGATGAAATCAGGGATTTTTGTTTGTATGCATGGTATGAATCAGGGAATTTTGTTTGTATGAATCTTGATTTGTTTTTGTTACATTGATTTTTAAGTGTTATATATATAGCTTGATTCTGATATATATGGCTTTGTTTGTTTTGTTTCAGGTAGGTGCATATGTAGAAGATATATAGATTCATTTAGGATTCTTCATTGTTGTTATTTGTAGAGAAGATAATAGAATATAGCAGCTCTAGAAGATTTAAATTTATGTTGATATAAATTATTGAACACTTTAAGTTGTATTTATGTATATATAAATTGTTAGATTAAATTTGTATATATAAATATGTAAATTTGGTGCATATTTATTGGATTGAAGCTTCAAATTTATAAACTCTGGTGCAAATTTGAAAGACAACGCTTAAATTTTAAGTGATTATGTGTACAGGGCGCTTAAAATATAAGCTGAATATATTAAAAAATCCGTTAACATTAGACAACACTTTAAACCAAAAAGTGCTGCCTATTATGGAGAATAGAAAGCGCTTTTGAAATAACAAGCGCTGTCTAAAAGGGGACTTGAGACAGCGCTTACCTAAAATATAAATAAATAAAAAAGAAAAAAGAATACATTAGACAACGCTTTTTCTATAGTGTGCCTATATCAGTGCTTTCTCTTTAGACAACACTTGGAGAAGTGCTGTCTAAAGTGAAAGCGCTGCTATAGGCACTATAGAAAGCGCTTACATTATTAAAAGCGCTGCCTACAGGGGCCTTTAAAAAGCACTTATTCAACAAAGTGATGTCTAAGGTCTACATTAAGTAGTGCTTTCACATAGCCTAAAAGCGCTGCCAAAGGTTACAACAGCGTAGGAATAGGCAGCGCTTATAAGCGTTGTCTATTACCAAAAAAAGTGTTGTCTATGTGATTGTTTGGCATAGTGCAAGCAATTCATTAAATACATCTTGGCCCTGAAGTTGCAAGTCTCTTATACATTAAGGGAGATACCTCTATATGATTTTGTTGCTTGTCTTTTAAGCTTTACTTTATTTTTTTAGTCTTATATCATTGAGCCTTCTCTTCAATTGTGCCTCTTTAAGGAGTTTTGGATATGTATTTTAGCATGCATAATTCAAATTGTTTGCGTTTGAGTATTAACATTATGCTTTAAGTCAATTAGTCGTGTTTTTGGAACAACAACCATATTTGTGACTGCTTTAAGTCATGCCACAAGTATAATCTCAAAATATCTTAGAAAACTTCAAAATTTGAGATTTTGGATGTGTGTTTCAAATCACACAATCCCTTAACTCAAATAAAATAAAACAGAAAGGAAAAAATGTTGTGTGAGCTTGAGATTTGAATCATAACTTACAGATGATTTGAATCATGCAATATATGAGTCGAATCACAACTTCAATATGAGTCTAATCATGAAGTTTCCTTTAGCCTTTGCCGAGTATGAGTCGAATCATGACTTGCACATGACTCGAATCACATATTATTTGAGTTGAATAATTATATTTGCTTGACTCAGATCATAGCAAAATGGATTTCTCTTTAAGTGCATATCTTGTTCCACATTACTTTTCCACTTGACTCAAACCACCAAGTGTTCTTGACTCGAATCAAACATGATTTTCACCATATTTTGTGCTTCATCTCCAGTACCTATAAATCATTTTTCCTTTCTCAAACCTTTCACAAAGTTAGAAAAAATACACTTCTGATGCTGATTTGGAAACTCAGAAACCACTTGTTTTCTCATTTTCAAAAGAGTTTTGAATCTTTCTTGGACACTTGCAAACAATTTATTTCATCTTATATCTCATTCATTTTCCATTTTTGTATGGATCCAAATATTTGTGATTGATTGAGAAGATTTGTTTTAAATTTAATGTTATTTTTAAATTTGTTTATGATTTTAGAGGCTTGCAAGTGTGTGTGGTGTTGTAACTTGTTCTGAAAATTCTAGTGAAAAAGAAGGAGGTTCTTCTCTCCAGCTTGACCTTGGTAGCATTGTGTGGAAGCCTATAGATACAGTAAGAGTTCTTCTCAATCTTTGAAGAAACCAAACTCAAGATACTGATATAATTATGTGGAAATTTCCACATATGGAGACTTAGGAGTAGGTTGTTGGGGATGGAAGATTCAAGAAGCTAATTTGAGAAAAGATTTTACATAGAGTTCAGTTTGTGGAATTTTGTACAAGTCAAGATCCATAAAGAAGAAATTTATTTTGGACCAGTTATTGTACGAACTCTTATAAGTTTGTTATAAATCATATTAGAATACCAACGAATTTTCAATGGGTAACCATTGGAGATTTGATTAAACATAAATTAAGGACGAACATGCCAAATCACTTTAAACTAGGGTGTACTCTCTCTCTCTCTCTCTCTCTCTCTCTCTCTCTCTCCCTCTCTCTCTCACACACATACACACACTCTCACTCTTTAATTTTCTAGTTGATCGACTGATTAGGTTATTCTTATTGGCTTATCGAATTTTATGTTGTTGTACCCTAAAATTTGCCCTCCCTTTTTACTCAAGATATTTTTCTAGGGATCTCAAATGCTCAAGGTTGCTCAAGAATTGATCAGACAAATTCTCCTCCTAAGCAATGTGCCTACAATTAGGGTTTTCTTTTTCTCAAATAAAATTGAGCTTATAATGCCTCAAGTGGATTTCATGGTTCCTCATATGTCTTAAGGAATGCTCATGCCAAATTTCAAGTCTTGCATCACAAGTTTGCTCAGTCAATTGCTCAAATGATTGAAAATCAATTGTATTGGGTAAAAAGTCAATTATGGTCAACATATAGTCAAACATTAATATTTTTGGTCAACGTCAAGGTTTATAAGTCACATTCATCATTTGATCAAGGGTTGATCATGATTCATCAAGAAAAACTCTCAAACTATCAAAAGTCAAAAGTTGCCAAATTAGGGTTTTTTTAGGAGAAGTCAACTGAACTTTGACCAAGCATAACTTTCACATGCTTCATCAGTTTTTTGTCAACAAAAGCTCATTTTGAATACAATTCAATTATTTACAACTTTGTCCCTCTAAGCTCAAGTCCAAAAATGCTTCACTTGAGAGATATGAGCCAATACATTATAGGTCATTTCAAAAGTCAACAAAAAGACATTTTTTTGTCAAGGAAAATTACATCAAGATAAAGTCTTTAAATGCAAAAATGGTAAACATAGAGATTGTAGAGGACATCCTGGGATTTCCAAAAAGTCAAATATTACCTTCAAAAAATGAAAGTTGAGAGTTATGATCAATGCAAGTTGGGAAATTTTGAGCAAATGCATGAAGTTCAAATTGAGCAAACTTGATATTTTGGGCTATTGGGCTATTATTTCAGAGTCCAAGCGTGTACTACACTCCTTATGCACCTTAATACTTGTTCATATACCTCCATTTGGTTTATTATATTTTATTTTTGATTTTTTATTATTTTGAAAGTCAAAATAAGATAAAATAAGATAAGGCTTTTGACACAAGTCCAAGCCCATATATTCTGACCTAAATCCATGTTATATATTATCATCAAAGTCAGACAAGAGGCCACACAATTTTTTGTGCAAGAACATCCCTCCAAGATCATAAAAATTATCAAACTAGGGCAACTTGAAACCCTAGTTAGCAGCCCTCTTCCAACCATTATTGCATTGCTAATCGGTTCATGAGAAGATACAAAGTAAGAGTGGACCAAATCTGATGGGTCAAAGCTCATAAAACTCACATGCATCCATATCCTATCTCATGACTTTTACAAAATTTATGCTTTGATTTTCGTTTTGTTTTAATTCATACTAATTCCATTAATAGGTTTCTGAGATGTGTTTATACAGGATTGAATCATCGTGGAGGTCCCATGCTGGCCAAATCATGAACCACCATAACTACACTGATCCTATGTGTTGTTGAAATAATTCTCAAATCAGTTTGTTTTAGTCCAAAAGAACCATTCCATTGGATTCGTAAGGTCTGATTTAGGGGGGGTAGGGTACTTTTGATTTGCTAATATCTATTATTTTGCAGGTTGAATAAAAAGGGCTACCGGAGAAGACGACCGGAGCTAGGGCTCTAACGTCTCTCCGGTCTATGCATTTGTGTTTACTATTTGTTTTATTTGTTTCAATTAAGTTAACATGTGTATTACCGCTCCAACGATTGAAGCGTACACGATAAAGACTTACTATGCCAAGGCGTGGGTTCGATCCCAGCCTTTTTCCATTTTAATGTTTTTATGATTTACTTGTTTTGCAAATTACTAATAACGTTGATGCCATTCCTTGTCACCAAGGTACGCTTGGTCTAGTGGTGAAGGTGTTGGTTGAAAGAGTAGAGGGTGTGGGTTCAACACCCAACCCTGGTTACTTCTTTTTAAACTCTTATTTTCTTATTACCAACCCTAAATTCACCAAACCAAAACCATTTTTGAAACCAATTAACCTTTCTAAAAAACCTTTTCACAAACCCTAATAAAAATTAGGGTTTAGTTTTTTTGTTTAAATAATAAATTTTCTTATTTTTTTAAAATTAAAATTAATTAGATTTGTTAGGTTTTAATTAATTAATCAATCTAGGGTTTTTTAGGTTAATCATTAAACTTTTTTTATCATCATCAAAAAACCCTTTCGCTTTTCTTTTCCTATGTTATATTTTTGCGTGGTTCATTATTTTCGCAATTTTTTCCAATTATTGTAACTGCTCATAGATTGTAATAGTAATTAGGTTTTATTTTTGCATTTTCCTATTATGAACCTCTCCCAAAGCGTTGTAACAATCTAGGGCTTTATTTTCCGCATTTACTTTCCGCACTTTACCGCTTTTTTTATTATTTTGTTTACTGCTTAGTAAATAGGCCTTATATGAAAAGATAACAATCAGACATAGCTAACCCTAATGCAAGATAAATAATAACTGAATCACAACACACTTTGCACACCCGCACCTCTAGGGTAATCTCCCTTGTTGCCTTCGGGAAAAAAACAGTCATATCCGTCGAAAGTGGGGACACTTTAGCATAATCCCTCGATTAAAAATATTGTGGTACCTCGTTGACTCTTTGAATGTTGCCTTTGGTAAACGATCTAGTCCCTTAACGATAATTACTAAAGCGCCCTTATAAGTTTCCTTCGATGAATGTACGTTGACCCACGCATGTCCTTTCACATCCAACGATAGGGCTTCCTACTATCTAATGGTAGGATAACACTATCTAAAGGAGGAGGAGAATTACAAGAAATACTTTGAGTAGGTAGATCGCTCGTAATCGCTTGCTCACAAACCTTTTCAAAACAAAAACATCTTTTCACAAACACTCTTTAAAAATATTTTTAAATAAAAAACTTTGTGCGCATTCTCGAGGATGGATACGAGGATCATTACAAAGTTGTCTTACTATTGGCATTTTCAAAATATTTTTCAAACAAATCACACACACAAAGAAAATTTTCAAAAGTGAGCTAGCGATTAAGAGCCCGTAGATAACTACGGATTAAAAGGGTGCTAACACCTTTACTTTTCATAACCTACCCCCCCCCCCTCCGAACTCAATAATCTCAAGGTCTTTCCTGTTATTTTCATCCTTTCCTTATTGGATAAAAGAAAATTTGGTGGCGACTCTAGCTGTCTGCAATATTTGCGATAAAACGCAAGCCAAGTCAAATATCCCACCTTATTAAAGAACTGACGACTCTGCAGGGGAATTACAAAAAAAGAGGGGTTACCTTAGAGTTTAGGATCATTTTACTTGTTTTCTTTGACTGCTTTACATTTGGGTTTTTTGGGTTTAATTTCTTGCAAATATCCTATACCTGGATCTGGGGATACCTTAGGTAAGTAGCAATAGATCATGGAAACTATATGGTGTATACCGATTGGTTGAAGTAATGTCTATGTTAGTGCGACACATTGGTTGGTACTAGTGTCCCTCGAGTCATTCGGGGAGAATACTAGGTTGTCGTGTGGTGTCATAAGCACTAGCTAACCTTTAGAACCTTAATTGATCTAACTTAGACATTAGAAGGTAGTGAGATTGTCGGCTTTGGTGCAGTCCAAAGTTGGTTGATACTTGATGCTACGATCATTGAGATTTGAATCTCGGGTTTTGTTTGGTGGCAAGTCAGTTGTCGTTCTAAACAAAACCTCTGGGAAAAATCAGTGATATTGAGATCCCTAGAACCCGGTTACTACTTTAGGACAGGTTAAGCCAACTAAAATTCAAGAGGGTACTTACCTACAGACCTCATGCAAGCCTTAAACCTAAGGCTCTTATGTGCTTTGTTTGTGTTTGTTATCTTGTTTAAACATGACATCATAACATCATAACATCATATCATGACTAACCATTTTAAGGATATATGGGATTTAACTTTGTTCTTTGTTGCAGGGTCATGGTTTCTAATCGCATAAATACTATTCGAATAAACTTTGTAAAGGTACCTTCCAAGCTTGAGGAATTAGTCTCAAATTTCCTGACAATTCTCAATTCACCAAGAGACATGGTCATCTGCTTAGTCTGGTTACTACCGGTTTCAAAGAAGACATGATGAGTGTTCTATTCCAATTCTTTGATCCTAAGCATCACTATTTTACATTCCCGGATTATCAGTTCGTACCCATAATGGAAGAATTCTCCTCTAAGTACCTATTCTTGATCAGATACCTTTCACCGGCCTAGAGCAAGTTCTAAAACCTGAAGACATCGCAGTAGCCTTACATCTGAAACAATCATACGTTATATATAATTAGGAAACAAGAAACAGAGTCAAGGGTTTTCCTCCTAAATTTCTGATAGAGAAGGCTCATTGGTTTCTAGATGCCATGAGTTTTCGTGCTTTTGAGGATATTTTGGCTTTGTTGATCCATGGTTTGGTACTATTCCCTAATCTGGACCAATTCATAGATGTAAATACCATTATAATATTTCCCACTCATAATCCGGTACCTATTTTTCTTGGAGATATCCCGCATTCCCTTCACACTCGTACTATAAAGAAGCGAGGAACTCTTATATGTTGTGTACCTCTACTATCCAGGTGGTTTATTTCACACTTTCCCTAATCAGTGATAAAGAATGAACAAGGTTTGAGATGGTCTCAAAGGTTGATGTGACCCGCTTATTCTAATATCCATTGGTGTTCTCAATCTCAGGCAGATGTCACTATTATTGACCGTTGTGGGGAATTCCCTAATGTACCACTCCTTAGTATAAGAGGGGGCATCACTTACAAGCCTTCTCTAGATCTGCGTCAGTTTGGTTATGCTAGAAGGGACGGTCCTCATGATATGCTCATCCAAGGTATTATGTTCGACTATGAGAATGATCCTCAAAATTACCATCAAAGATTTATACGTGCTTGGGGCATGGTCAACAAGATTGATAGCGAGACTTTGGGACACAAGAATTCCATTCCTCTAGAGCCTTACCTCAGATGGGTACGGTCTCGTGCTCAAAATATTAAAATGCCATATCCTGCTATCCTACAGGTGATCGTAGAGCCTTTTGTTGAATGGGATGTTATTCATACCGTTCTTCATCCCGATATGCCTACTGACTTTGAAGAACTACAGAAGTCCTGGATTCAACTCAAGGAAGAAAGGGACACCTTTAAAACTCAATTCTATGCTAGTGAGAAGAAAGTACTGGAGCTGACTAAACGAATCTACGAAGAACAAAGCCTTAATGCATATGTCAACAGAAAGTGGAAGCGCCCATGGGAGACTTGAATTCATATTTTGCTTCTTTGTAACTCTTTTTATTGTCATTATAAGCCTGGAAGGCGATTATAATTTGAACTTGTTACTAAAATTTCTTTTGTTTCCTTTGTTTAAACAAATTTAAATCCCATAAAGGTCCTTGAAAACATTACACTTGCATTTACATATCATGCATATCATCACATAACAGGTACTTTCTAGACAGGTTTTCTCATCTTCTTTCTGTTTATTTCAGTAAAAGATCGCGCTCGAACAAACTGTGAAAGAACTTCAGGCCCAGAACGCTCATTTTCAGCAAATGTTCTTGGACTTAGCTAAGGGACAAGATGAATTGAAGACCCTCATCATAAAGGGGAATAAGAAGAAGACTAAAAAGCCATCAGTCTATCTTAATATGGGCAGAAGATTCAAGGGTCTGGTCAAAAGGGCTCTAGATTTTGAGGCCCCCCTGAATGAAGACGATAACCAAGAAGAAGATGACAAGAGTGTGAAAGCTGAAGAGAATAACAACCATGGTTCTGGCCAATATTCTGATGAAGACTATCCTTCTGCTGATGACAGCTACAAATAGTTGGAAGATTTCCTTAATGCTATAGAGATATAAAAAGTGTATGGGCTGGACTTTGAAGAGTTGGGTCTTATTTCGGGGGTTGTTATCCCACACAAGTTCAAGGTTCCTACTTTTGCCAAATATGATGGTGTGTCATGTCCAAAGCTTCACCTGCAGTCTTATGTTCGGAAGATCCAACCCCATACTGCTGACATAAAGTTATGGGTTCACTTCTTTCAAGAGAGTTTATCTAGGACACAACTTGAATGGTTCTATCAGCTGGAAGGAACCAACATCCACACTTGGGAAGACTTGGTTGCTTCTTTTTACAAGCAATATCAATATAATGTTGACCGTGCACCAACTCGTGTGAAATTACATAGTATGGTCATGGGATCTCATGAGGGGTTTAAAGAATATGCCTAGAAATGGAGAGATTTAGCTGGAAGGGTTCAACCTTCTCTATCTGACAGGGAGTTGGTTAATATGTTCATGGGAACTCTGACCAGGCCTTTCTTTAACCATCTGATTGGAAGTTCCTCATCTGGTTTTACTGAGTTGATACTAACTGGGGAACACATCGAAGGTGGAATTCGAAGTTGAAAGATTCAAGTGTCCGTGTATTCAAGTGCTTTAAAGAAGACATTCAACGGCAAGAAGGAAACTAATGTTTTTTATGGCCAGAAGGGTCGTGTTAGAAGTGATCGTAATCAATTTGTAGGATCGGTGCTAATATCTAATCATGCGCCTATTCAATAACAACAACAGGGCAATCAGCATAGGCCAGATGCACCTAGAAGATAGTTCCCCAAGTTGAGTAAACCATTGTCTCATGCATTATAACATCTACTGAAAGCGGAACTGATTATGTTAAGGGATCCTCCTCAGAATCCCAACACCTCCTCTCCTCAATATAATCCAAATGTGAAGTGTGCTTACCATTCAAATAGCCATGGGAACAACACCAATAACTGTTGGGCCTTGAAGAACAAAATTCAAGACATGATTAACAACAAAGAGATTGAGTTTGATCCTCCCGAGACCCCAAATGTAATTACAGCACCTATGTCGAAGCATTACAAAAGCATAAGTGCTATTGATGATGTTCTTTATGTTTCTACTGTAAGTGAATTGGTTACTCCCCTACCAATTATCAAAAAGAATCTATTGCAGGCCGGTTTATTTCTGGGATGCATTGAAATATGTTATTGCTGCACAACCCAACTCAATGGCTGCAAGTTGCTTGAAGAAGGCATTCAACGCCTAATGGACAATCACATAATTCTGGTTGAGAAGATTCCATCTGTTGAGAATTTGTTACCAGACTTGGAGTTGGAAGAGGTATCTGTAATTTTCGGCACTCCTATCAGGATCACTTCCAATGGTCCTGTAAGGATTACTGCCAAACCCAAAGCTGCTCCTCTAATAATTTCTACACCCAGACCCATCCCATATTCTTTGGATAAAGCTATTACTAGGAACTATGGAGTCGGCGTCTACTAGCATGGCATCAAGCAAGAACTACCGATTACTATGAATGAAGGTACTGAAGTTGCTGATCCCAACATTGACAATATTGCTGAGACCAGCAAGGTTATTAAAATTGGAAGGGTTTTCTCTCCAGAAATATCTCCAAGACTGTCACCACACATGTTCGTGTTACCGCTATCGAGTCGGTTACTAAGGCTCGGGGCAAAGAGTAAATGATGGAGCCTACCCAGACGGAGGCACCTAAAGAAGTCACCATGATGATACTTCCAGGAAAGAGTTAGAGGAGGTATTAAAGATTATTTGCAAGAGCAATTATAAGATTTTCGAACAGCTGAGGCATACCCCATCTAAGATCTCCATGTTATCCCTATTACTGTGTTCTGAAGCCCATACATAGACTTTAGTGAAATTCTTAAAATCTGCTCACGTACAACAAGAGATTTCTGCCGATCAATTTGGAAGTTTTGTTACTAGTCTAACAACGGATAATGGTTTAGGTTTTTCCGATGCTAACTTGACTCCTGAGGGAAGAAACCACAACAAGGCCATATATGTCTCTATTGAATGCATGGACACTACTTTAGCGCATGTATTAATTGATACTGGTTCCTCGCTAAATGCTCTACCAAAAGGTTCTCTCCATAGACTTGATTCCGAAGAGGTTATACTGAAACCTAGTGATATTATGGTCAGAGCCTTTGATGGATCGAAAAGGATGGTGCACGGAGAAATGAACCTTCCAATCAAACTAGGTACTCAAGCCTTAGATTCTACCTTCTATGTCATGGACATGCGACCGACTTATTCTTGTCTACTGGGATGCCTCTGGATTCATGGGGCAGGCGCAATTACCTCAACCCTGCACCAGAAGCTAAAGTATCCTGTGAGAGGAAAGGTTGTCACAGTCTGCGGTGAAAAAGAATATATGGTTAGTCACCTGAACTCATTCAGATATGTTGAGATGGATGAAGAATTCACCGAGACTCCCTGTTATACTTTTGAAGTTATCCCTCTAACTGCTACTGAATACATTTCTACTATCCCCAAGGTAACCAGGGTTCCTCCCAGAATGGCTTCTTTGAAGGATGCTAGAGCTGTTGTAGAAGAAGGTGGTTGTACTACTTGGGGTGAGCTTCCCGACATTCTGTATAAATCTAACAAATTTGTTTTGGGTTTCACTATAGAGGCTCAGAAGGCTATTCGTCGTGCTCGGGCTGGAAGACCACCATTCTGCATCAGCAACAATGGGGTCAACGGCATAGAAGATGCTGATAGTGACTATGACCTTGACAGCTGGATCTTTCTGACCATCAACAATGGACTCAACAATTGGAAGGCTCAAGACATTATCTCAATCTCCTTTAGTCAGGAGTAATAGGTATTTTCTATTTTTATTGCTTACAAATTTTTGGTTATGTAAAACAATGACTTTAAGCCTTGTGCATTACCCGGGGAATAATGGTCCGCTTATTAAGGGTTGTCATCTCATAAACATATCTTCATTTAATAAAACATTGGACATTTTGCATTCCAATTTTTTTCTCTTTATCTTTCTTTTACTTTTATCACTTTTAAATAGCTATGTGTTCTTACACACACCCACACAATAAATTGAAAATCCACGTCCACTCTAGATCCCGTTGATAACGATTCTTCTATTGTCACTTATGACTTTTAAAATCCGATCTACCAAGCCGAGGAAGAATGTGAGAAAGATTGTTAAATACCTAGATAGCTTTTCAGACTGCTAGTGCAAGAGGAAAAGGCTATACAACCGCATGAAGAGGCAGTCGAGGTTGTAAACTTGGGTACGAAAGCAGACAGGAAAGAAGTCAAGATAAGTGTCAATTTAGAAGACGGTATCAAGAACAAGTTAATCTAGATGTTGCATGATTATGTTGAGATCTTTTCTTGGTCATACGAAGACATGCCAGGGCTCGACACAGATATTATGGTTCACCATCTACCAATGAAAGAGGTTTGTTCTCCAATAAAGTAAAAAGTTTGTCGCATGCGTCCCGAGATGTCAGAGAAGATCAAGGCCGAGGTTGTGAGGCAATTCAACGCTGGTTTATTAGTAATTACATCATATCCTAAATGGGTTGAAAATGTGGTTCCGGTACCAAAGGAAGATGGCAAAGTGTGTATGTGTGTAGATTACAGAGTACTAAACACGGCAAGCCCCAAGGATGACTTTCCGCTTCCACATATTGATGTTCTGGTCGACAACACCGTTAAACACAAGGTATTCTCCTTAATGGATGGTTTCTCATGTTATAATCAGATCAAGATGGCGCCCGAAGACATGGAGAAAACAACCTTCGTCACACAGTAAGGCACTTTCTGTTATAAGGTTATGCCTTTTGGGTTGAAGAATGCCGGTGCAACTTATCAGCGTGCTACGGTAGCTCTATTCCATGACATGATTAATTACTAGATAGAGGTATACGTCGACGACATGATAGACAGATCCTAGAACAAAGAGGAACATCTTGACCATCTACATAAGTTGTTTGAGGGACTGAAAAATTATAAGCTAAGGTTGAATCCGAACAAGTGCACTTTTGGGGTGAGATCCGATAAGCTCCCGGGTTTCGTCTTCAGTGGTAAAGGTATTGAAGTTGATCCCGCCAAGGTCAAAGCTATTCAAGAAGTTCCAGTCCCCCGCATTGAGAAGGAAGTCAGAGGTTTCCTGGGATGACTGAATTACATTGCCCGATTTATTTCCCATCTGACCGCTACTTGTAAGGCGATTTTCAAGCTGTTGAAGAAAGATCAGGTAGTAAAGTGGAATGAATATTTCCAGATAGCCTTTGACAAAATTAAGGAGTACCTCCAAGAACCTCCAATTCTGATGCCATCGGTCAAAGGAAGACCTCTGATCATGTACCTCAGTGTTAGAGAACTCAATGGGATGCGTACTGGGACAGCATGACGAGTCTGGTAGAAAAGAGCATGAAATATACTACCTTAGCAAAAAGTTTACTGACTTTGAAATAGGATACTTATTTATCGAGAAAACTTGTTGCGCTTTGGCATGGACTGCTCGCCGACTAAGATAGTATATGTTGACTCATACTACCTTGTTGATCTCTAAGATGGATCTGATCAAATACATATTCGAGAAGCCTCCTCTCACCAGAAGAATAGCCAGATGGAAACTGGTCTTAACAGAATAAGAAATTCAGTACACCACTTAGAAAGTAATCAAAGGAAGTGTACTGGCAGATCATTTGGCTCATCAAGTTGTAGACGACTATCAGTCTATGAATTTTGAGTTCTTGGACGAGAACATTATGTTAGTAACAGATTGTGAAGAACCTGGACCGCATGAAGGACCTGGTCTAGGATCGATGGACTATGTTTTTGATGGAGCTTCCAACGCTCTTGGTAATGGAATTAGTGTTGTGATCATCCCTAGTAATCAGTCAAGTTAAGGGAGAATGGGACACAAAGCATCTGAATCTCATTCCTTACCGAGAGCATGTGCTGGCTTTAATTCCATACTTCGAGGAAATCAATTTTTAGCATATCCCAAGGGAAGAGAATCAGTTGGCAGACACATTAGCTACCATGTTATCTATGTTCAAAGTCATATGGGACAACGAAGTTCTTCGAATTACTATTGAAAAACTAGACGAACCGGCACACTGCTATGAAGTTGACATTGATGGAGTAGAAGAGAATCCTTAGTTTCATGAAGTGAAGAGATACCTAGAGGCTCAAGAGTACCCTGGAGAAGCATATATCAATGACAAGAAATCCCTACGAAGGTTCTCTGCTAAGTTCTTCCTAAGCAATGAAATTTTGTATAAGCGCAACCATGATTCGACTTTGCTTCGTTGTGTGGGAAAGAAGGAAGCTAAGAAGATTATGGAAGATATGCACGAAGGTATATTTGGTACTCATTCCAGTGGGCATACTATGGCTAAGAATATTCTGAGAGCGGGTTACTACTGGTCCACTATGGAAACTGATTGCCATCATCATTCAAAAACTTGTCATAAATGCCAGATCTATGCTGACAAAGTACATGTACCTCTGATTCCTCTGAATGTATTGACTGCTCCATTGACATTTGCAATATGGGGCATTGATATGATTGGAGAAATTAAGCCTACTACCTCTAACGGACATCGTTTCATCCTCATCACCATCAATTATTTCACAAAGTGGGTTGAAGCGGCCTCATTTGCCTCCGTCACCAAGAATGTTGTGGCCTGGTTCATTAAACACAATCTCGTCTGTTGGTACGACATACCCGAAAGGATCATCATAAACAATGGTACTAATATGAACAACACTATGATCATGAAACTCTACACGGAGTTCAAGATCAAGCACCATAACTCTTCTCCGTATCGACCGAAGATGAATGGCGCAATGGAAGCTACCAGTAAGAACATTAAGAAGATTATATAGAAGATGATAGTGACATATAAATATTGGCGCGAGATGTTACCATTTTATCTTCATGGCTATCGAACTTCGGTACGAACATCAACTGGGGAAACTCCATTCTCTCTAGTCTACGGTATGGAAGCTGTCTTAGCTGTCGAAGTCCAGATTTCTTATTTAAATATTATGAAAGATGTAGGCTTAGACGGAGATGAATAGGTTCAGACTAGTCTAGACCAGATAAGTTTGATTGATGAGAAAAGGCTTGCGGCTGTTTTCCATGGTCATATTTACTAGAAACGCATGTCTAAAGCCTTCAACAAAAAAGTCAAGCATCGAGTATATCAGGCTGGTGACTTGGTAATAAAGTGCATCATCCTACCACAAGGTGATCCCAGGGGCAAATGGACTCCCAACTACGAAGGGCCATTTGTGATTAAGAAGATATTTTCTGGCGGTGCTATGATACTTACCACCATGGATGGTGAAGATTTTCCGCATCATGTGAACGCGGACATAGTCAAAAGATACTACGCATGAAAGCGACCCGCTAGGTTGACTGGCCTAGGAAAAAGTAAGGGCATCCCGGCGAACCAAAAAGGTTCGGGAAAAAATTAGGGATATATATATATATATATATATATATATATATATATATATATATATGAAGACTGTACATTCGGAAAGTCGAAATCCTGAAAAGATGGCTTGGGAAAAAAAGTGAATCCCGGTGGGCTGAAAACCCGAAAGGGCGGTCCAGGAAAAAGTTAGGGATTAAAGTGTACGACTATGTCCCATTAAATCTTCTACACGCAGCAAGCCTTATTATTAACATCAAGTTCAAACTGTACGAATCAATTCAATCAGCTTCTTCCGACAGCGAGGGATGAGATGTTTGAAGACATAGGGGCAATAGTAGAGTTGAAACTCGATGGGATTGTTTCCACATAAATGTATTTCTTTGTCTTTCTTTGTACTCTTTTCATTTTGCGACGATTTCCTCTTACTAGGATTTATGTATCTATGTACAAAACCACCTATTTATAGGCAAATTTTAAATACAATTATCAATACAAATTCAAAATTCAAATTTGTTTTACTTTTTCTGTTTTGTTTGGAAAAAAATATCCAATGACTAAATTGAATGGATATATGCATATGAATATGATTACTGTTAACAAATATATGCATCGAAACAGGAAGCGACATTTACTAAAGACTTTAGGAATTGGGATAACGTTTGTAATACGGTGGGAGAACCAACTTTTACTGGTTTTTCATTTTTTTAGCGAATGTTGTGGTTAGCAAGAGTCGCCACCCGACTTTTCTTTAATCCAACAAAGGAAAGGGTGAAAATAACAGGAAAGACCTTTGAGATTTTTCTGAGTAAGGGGGGTAGGTTATGGAAAGGGAAGGTGTTAGCACCCTTTCCATATGTAGTTATCTACGAGCTCTTAGTTGCTGGCTCATTTCAAAAATGCTTTTTGTGTAAGTGTGTTTTGAAGATATTTTGAAAAGACGCCTTAGTGCGGCGAACTTTGTAATGTTTCTCGTTTCAGCGAGAATGATGCAAAGTGTTTTTTGTCTTTGAAAATATTTAAAAAAGAGTTTGTGTATGTGTGAAAAATTGTTTTTGATTATTTTTATGAGCAAGCAACTAGGAGTTGTCTACCTACTGGAAAGGTTTGTTCTTTTCCTCTTTTCCTTTAGACAGTGTTATCCTACTATTAGTGAGTAGGTAGCCCTATCGTTGGATTTTTGAGGGACGGGCGAGGGTCATCGTATAGTCACGAAAGCAACTAGTAAGATACTTTAGTAATTAACCTAAGGTTTTAAGATCATATACCGAGGCAACGTCGAAAGGATCATCGAGGGACTTATGATCTTTAAACCAAAGGGTCACCACTAAAATCTCTTATAATCGAGAGTCGTGATTGTTTATTCTGAAGGCAACAAGTGGAGATACCCTAGAGATGCGTGTGTGCGAGTGTGTTGTGTTTTAGTTATTTATCTTTGGAGGTTAAGTTTGCTAGCGTTTGCTTTTATCTTTCCATACAAGCCTATTAGCATACATCTAACAATTAATATCAGTATGAAAATAAAGATGCGGGAATTTAAATCTACGCTATTACAAGGCTTCGGGGAGGGGGGAATTCCAAATCTAACGAGGAAATAAAAGTAAAGTCCTAAATTTACAGTTATTACATCCTTTTGCAATTACATCTGTTGTACCCCAAAATTTTCCCTCTCAATTCTTCAAGAAGTTCCTCACAAAATTTATACTAGGCCAAAACTGCACAAGGTTTGATCAGCTCAAATTGCCATGGATCATATTGGATTTTCAAGCATCAGGTCAAAGAGAAAACTATTGAAAGAGCAAAGTAGAGAAATTTGACTTTTCTGGCAAAACTGAGGAAAAATAAACTTGCTTCGATTCATGCTTAGCTTCGACTAGACTTTTTCCTCTACGTTAGCTTCAACTGGGTTGGGTTTCTCCTTAAAATAATTCCCTTCGATTCAAAAGGAAATGACCTTTTACTAGCTTCTTTCGATTCAGAAGGAAATAACCTTCTGAAAGTTTCCTCTGATTCAGAAGGCAATAGCTTTCTGAAGGGCTCCTTCAATTCACCAAGTAGGGACTTCATTCATGCAAGCCTCGTTTAGAAATTTAGGTTCCCTACATACATCCTTCGATTGCATCATTGGCCTTACATGTTTGTTTGATTCACAATGAAATGGTTACTTGTATGCAAGCTTCGATTGGGAATTTAGTCTCCTAAATAAATCCTTTGACTGAGCGTTGGTCCCTGACATGTTTGTTTTGATTCACAAAGAAATGGCCATCTGCATGCAGCTTTCGATTGAGCAAGGGCCTCTTTCATGTATGCTTCGGTCCACAAAACCAGGGGCTCCCACCATGCTAGTGCGCACAAGGAAAAGGTTTCCCTATGCATTCATGTTAGCACCCACCATGCTACAAAGCAGTCCTGCAATACTATCCCTATTCTTGCACCAAAATGGAATACAAGCTTGCACCTCGAAGACTACAAGAACAACATACCCAATTTGTTCAAATTTCTTTTGTTTTCCCTCCCAAACATCAGCGAAAATCATCTATAAATAAGAGCCTCCACCACACATGTTAAGGGCCCCTGGATAGTGAAAAAAAATCTGGTTGTGAGAAAAGTTATCAATCTCTCAAAATCCTCAAACACTATCAAACATTCTCAAAACACTTCAACTCTAAAAAGTTCAGATCCTTTCATATACTAAGTGAACCTTTCGATTCACTCCCCAACTACTAGATAACTAACCTTCGACCCATTCCCCAACTACAACAGAATAGTCTTTTGACTCACTCCCTAGGTTGTCATATAATAACCTTCGGTTCACTCACCACCATCATATACTCTCCTTCGATTCAGTGATTGCCTAAACAAAGCAATAACGGAACTAGCTTCAGGAAGATTCCAACGAAATTCCATTCACCACCAAGGAAGTCATATGTAGTTCCTTTGATCAAGCACTTCAGGAGGTAAGTTTTTCCTCCAAACTTGGAACTTGTTCATTTAAATATCATTTTCATAAATAAATAAAAGGAAAATGTAGATATTCCATCTAGGAAGTTGAATATGTCTTAAGTTTTGATCCTCACTGCATGTATGTTGAAAACCTCAACCGTGACTAGTTAGACTTTGGATTTTGGTACCCAATGACCTTGTGCTAACCCCTGGCTTATAGCTTTTGAAAGTTGCACTTGTTAGTTTTATTTTCAAGTTTAATACAAGTTTGTTGTATCCTTCGATTGGCTAAACATTGAAGCCTTTCGAATCTCAACTTGGGAGATTTTCATTCCTGAAATCGAAGGAGTTAGCAAAGAGTTGGAAACAAAGAGTGTGCCTCATGCTGGTTCTAAGCCCAATCGAAAGAAGCAGCTAGAAGGATGAATCGAAACTTGCCTGTACATGCTGACTTCCAAGCCAAATCGAAAGAAGCCAGGAAGGGCAGAATCGAAGGGTGTTGCTGCATGAATCGAAAAGCTTATTTTTCCTTCTTTTATTTTTTTTGTCTTTATATTTTCTTGCTATTCAATATGGTTGTAATAGTGTAGGGTATTTATTTTATGCATTTTTATTGCTTTATACACATGTTAGTAGTTAGGATGTATGGCTAGATAAAACTGACAAGTAGACCACCCTAATCAAAGACTAAATGCATGCAAGTCAAAAACATTATTCACACACACGCACCTCTATGGTAATACCACTTGTTGCCTCGGAAAATAGTCATGTCCCTCGAATATGGGCGTTTTAGCAAAGATCCTCGATAAAAGATCGTAGTCCCTCGATGACCCTCGGTGTTTCCTTCGGTAAACGATCTAGTCCCTATACGAAATTGCTAAAAAGTCTCATAGGTTGCCTTCCATGACTATACAAATGACCCACGCCCGCCCTTTCACATCAAACGATGGGGCTTCTTACCAAATCAATGATAAGATAGCAACATCTAAAGGAGGAGGAAAAGAACTTAGACCTTTTGAGTAGGTAGGATGCTCATAGTTGCTTTCTTGCTCACAACTAAAAAAAACATGTTCACACTAACACTTTCAATTGAAACATTTTCAAAAGTCAAAGCTCTTTGTACGCATTCTTATAGAGACGAGAATAATTACAAAGACACTTTTCAAAATGACTTTCAAAAACATCTACCACAAACACCTTTTTGAACTATTTTCAAAACCAACATTTTGTACGCTTTCTTATAGAGACGAAAATCATTACAAAGACGTTTTCAAAATACTTTCAAATCCATTTCACAAAGCACATTTTTAAACAAAAGCAAGTGATCTAGCAAGAAACCAAGAGTCTGTAGATAACTACAGAGGAAAAGGGTGCTAACACCTTCCCTTTTTATAACCTACCCCCCCCCCCCCCCCCCCCCCCCCCCGAACTTAAGAAATAATCTTGAAAGGTCTTTCTTGTTCTTTTCAACCTTTCCTTGTTGGATAAAATAAAAGTCGGTGGCGACTCTTGCTATCCGTAACAATTGCGATCAAACGCAAAACAACCAAGTCAGTTCTCCCACTGTATTACAGAACTAGCGACTTTGCTGGGGATTTACTTAAAAGTGGGGTTACCTTAGGCCTAGATCACCTTTACTTGCTTTCTTTGTTTGAATTGCTTTCTTTACATTATGGTTCCTTGTTTGGGTTTGTTTTGATCCTCTACCCGGATCTGGGGCACCTTTTAGGTAAGTAGCAATAAATTGTGGAAACTGTGCAGGGTATACCGACATGGTCAAAGCAATATCTATGTTAGTGTGACACATTTGTTGGTACCGGTAGCCCTTGAGTAGTCAAGGAGAATACAGGGCCGCTGTATGGTGTCATGAAGCACTAACTAACTTTAGAACCTTAATTAAACAACTTGGCCATTAGGAAGTAGTGAGGTAGCCGGCTTTGATGCAGTCCAAAGTTGGTTGATACTCGAGACTACACTCATTGAGATCCGACTTTTGGGATATTTTGGTCACCAATAAAGAGGCTTGCGCTGAAACAATTCCCGATGAAGAAAGATCAGTGATATTGAGATCCCCTAGAACCCAATTATTATTACTAGGACAGGTTAAGCCAACTAAACTTCAAGAGGGTATTTACCTATGAACCTCATGCAAGCCTAAACCTAAGGAATTGTTTGATTTGCTTGTATATATACTTTTACATAACATCATGACATCATACCATAGCATTTTAAACTAACCATTTCAAGGATTTCAAAATTCATCTTTGTTCTGTTTTGTAGGACATGACTCCCACTCGCAGGAATACGATCCAAGTCAATCTCGTACGAGTACCTTTTCAACTAAAAGAATTAGCATCAAGGGTCCCTGAGAATTCTCCGTTCACCAGAAGACATGGACGACTTCTCAACCTGGTTACTTTAAGCTTTGATGAAGACATGTTAAAGGTGCTTTTCCAGTTCTTCGACCCTTTGCATCATTGCTTTACATTCCCTGATTACCAACTTGTGCCTACTTTGGAAGAATTCTCTCAAGTCTTAGGAATCCCTATTCTCGATCAATTACCTTTCAACGGTATTGAAAGAGACCTGAGCCCTGAGGAGATTGATCGAGCTTTACAGTTACAACAATTTGACGCCATGGCTAACTTGGAAACAAGAAGTGGTGTCAAAGGGTTTCTAGCCAAGTTCCTGTTGGAAAAGGCTCAAGACTATTGGAACACTCTGCATTTACAAGCCTTTGAAGAAATCTAGGATCTTATCATCTATGAGATGATACTATTTCCTAATCATGACCAACTTATAGATGTGAACGCAGTCAAAAAATTTATATCTCGCAATCCGGTGCCTACTTTGTTGGGAGATATCTTGCATTATCTCCACTCTCGCACCATGAAGAGAAGGGGGACCCTCATGTGTTTCACTCCTTTGTTGGCTAGGTGGTTTTTTCGCACCTACCTTGATCTGTTGTAAAAGACGAGCAAGGCTTGAGATGGTCCAATAGGTTGATGTCACTCAGACATTCGGACGTCCACTAGTGTTCTCGATCCTTGGAAGACATTACTATCATCGACCATTGTGGGGAATTCCCTAATGTACCTCTTCTTGGAATTAGGGGAGGCATTACTTACAACCCTTTCTTGGCTTTGCGACAGTTTGGATATACACGAAGAGATGGTCCTCATGATGCGCTCATCCAAGGTGTGGTATTCGACTACGAGAGCGATGACCAAGGCTATCATCAAAGGTTCATACGAGCTTGGAGAATGGTAAACAAAGTGGATAGTAAGACATTGGGACACAAAAATTCTATTCACCTTGAGCCTTACCTTAAGTGGGTACGAACTCGTGCTCAGAGTCTCGTAATGCCTTACCCTTCCATCCTACCTATCATCATGGAGCCCGTTGCTGAAGGAGAAGTTCCGTATACTGTCCTTTATCCTAACATGCCTACCTCTCTTGAAGATTTGCAAAAGGATTGATTTAGCTAAAGGAAGAGCGAGACACCTTCGAAGCCCAGTTCTATGCAAGTGAGAAGAAAGTTTTGGAGCTTACGAGACAACTTCATGAAGAGCGAAGTTTGAATGCCTATATTGTGCCGAAGAGGATGCGTTCGAACTTTTTGTCTTAGGAGTTTCATTTTTGTATTTTATATCTTCCCTTGTAAGCCCCAAGGGGCATAATATAATCAACTTGGATTTATTAATACAATGTGTGCTTCCTTTTGTCTAAGCAAATTTAAATCTCCTAGTTTCCTTGAAATCATTTGCATATGCATTTCCATTAATCATAACACAAGCAGTTTTTTCATAACAGGTTTCCTTATCTTTCTACTGTTTATTTCAGTAAGATGGATATTGAACAGAAGGTAAAATATCTTCAAGCGCAGAATGCTTAATTCTAACAGATGTTCCTAGCTCTGTCTAAAGGACAAGAGGACCTAAAGACTCTTATGATCAAAGATAAGAAGAAGGCAAAGAAAACAGTCGGTGTTTTTAATTTGGGAAGAGGGTTTAGAGGACCGGCCGAGCGAGCTCTAGATTTCGCAACCTCGTCGGGTGAATGAGATAATCAAGAAGGAAAGAACAAGGAAGGAAATGACAACCCGGAGTCTGAGGAAGATGAAGCTGACTACTCTGAAGAGCAATATCCTCCTGCTGATGATAAATACAAATAGTTGGAGGATCGCCTGAATGCTATGGATATCCAAAGGGTACCCGAACATGATTTTGAAGAGCTAGGACTGGTCTCAGGGGTGGTCATCCCGCAAAAATTCAAGGTCCCCACATTTGCTAAATATGACGGTGTCTCTTGTCCTAAACTGCATTTGAGGTCATACGTCAGGAAGATTCAACCCCATACTGTTGATAGGAACCTATGGGTACATTTCTTCCAAGAAAGTTTGTCAGGGACGCAGTTGGATTGGTTCTATCAGTTGGAAGGAACCAATATTCACAATTGGGAAGATTTGGCTGCTGCTTTTTACAAGCAATACCAGTATAATGCTGACCTAGCTCCAACTCGAACACAACTGCAAAGTATGTCTATGGGATCTGGTGAGGGTTTAAAAAATTATGCCCAGAAATGGATGGATCTCACGAGAAGAGTCCAACCCCCTTTATTTGATAGAGAGCTGGTGGATATGTTCTTGAGCATGTTGTCTAGTCCATTCTTCAACCATCTGATTGGAAGCTCTTCAGTTGGGTTTACTGAGTTGATCTTGACCGGTGAGTGGGTAGAAGCTGGTATTAAGAATGGAAAAATTCAAAGGGATGCATCCTTAAGTAAGATGAAGAAACCTTTCACCGGAAAGAAGGAGGTCAGTGCTGCTTATGGCCAGAGAAATCAAAACAAAACTAAACATCGTCCGACGGTAGGGGCTATTATGATCTCCAATCCTGTATCAAGTCAACAATGAAAACATCAATGTAGGCCAGATGTGCCCATAAGATGATTCACCCGGATCAACATGAACTTATCCCAGGTTTTGCCGCATTTGTTGAAATCTAATCTAGTGACTCTAAAGGAAGCTCCCAAGAATCCTAACACTGCTTCTCCCCGCTACAACCCGGACGCTCGATGTGCCTATCATTCTGAAAGTCTGGGGCATGATACAAATGATTGTTGGACTCTAAAAAATAAGGTGAAAGACCTCATCGAGGCAAAAGAGATTGAGTTTGACCTTCCAGAGACACCTAATGTAATAACAACGCTAATGCCCAAACATGGCCAAGGTGTCAATGATGTTGATGACGACCATTTTGTTTCCTCCATGGGTTAATTAAATACTCCTCTTCTGATTGTTAAAGAAAATCTGTTGCGAGATGGTTTATTTCCGGGTTGTGGTGAAGGTTTCCACTTATGTATGTCTCTACCAGATGGTTGTTTGTTGTTAAAAATGGGCGTCCAATGCCTAATGGTTAACGAAGAAATTCTGTTCAAAAAAATTCCCCTTACAAGAAGTTGTTGTGAAAATGTCTCTATAATCACCATTTCCGACAATCCTCCCAGGATATCCACCAAAAGACCCGTCAGGATTACATATGTTCCCAAGTTTTCTCCCTTGATCATCACCATGCCAGGGCCAATACCTTATTCCTCAGATAAATCTATTCCTTAGAATTATGGGGCTGACGCCTATTACCATGGCGTCAAGCAAGACCTGTTGGCTATTGAATATAAAGTTGCTGAAAATACGGATCCTGACATCGACAACATCGCCGGGACCAGTAAAATTACAAGAAGCAGAAGATTTTTCTCTCCCGAAATATATCCAAATACTATTGCTACTCCTGTTGTTACTCTTGTCAGTATTCCTATTGCTACTTTTACTGTTATCCCTGTTGCTGAGTCGGTTGAGACTCGGGGCAAAGGGGTATTGGTTGTGCCTGTCCAGACGAAGGTGCACAAAGAAGTCATCCTCGAGGCTTCCAAAATGGAAATGGAAGAGATAATAAAGATAATTAAGAAAAGTGATTACAACATCGTGGAGCAGTTGGAGCAGACCCCCTCAAAAATATCAATGATGGCCTTACATTTGTGCTCTAAGGCTTTAGTAAAATTCCTGAAGACTGCCCACGTGCCCCAAGAGACCTCTGCTGATCAATTCAAGAGTTGCGTGGCCAGCCTAACGGCTGATAATGGACTGGGTTTTTCTGACACTGATTTAACTCCCAAAGGAAGAAAACACAATGATGCCCTGCATGTCTCCATTCAATGCAGGGGCACTATATTAGCCCATGTTCTGGTGGATACAGGTTCGTCGTTGAATGTCTTACCCAAGAATTCTCTTGACCAATTAGATTGCGAATGACTCACATTGAAGCCCAGCAACATTGTGGTGAGGGCATTCAATGGTTCTAAAAGAATGGTGTACGGGGATGTGGACATCCATATCAAAGTTGGTACTCATACTTTTGATTCAACCTTATATGTGATGGATATTCGCCCATCTTATTCCTGTTTATTGGGTCGACCCTGGATCTGTGGGGCTGGTGCTGTTACTTTTACCCTGCATCAGATGTTGAAGTACCCAGTCAAGGGAAAGATTATCACAGTCCGCGGGGAGGAGGAATACATGGTTAGCCACCTGTGCTCTTTCAGGTATGTTGAAATGGACGACGAGTTTATTGAGACGCCCTGTCAGAATATTGAGGCATTTCCACAGACGGTTTCTATAACCAAGATTGTTACTAATGTTCCGAAGATTACCAGACCTCCATTGAAAATGGCTTCTCTGAAGGATGCTAAAGTAGTAGTTGAGGAAGGTGGATGTACCATTTGGGGTCAACTTCTAGACATTCCCTACAAATCTAACAAGTTTGGTTTGGGTTTTACTTCGGAGGCCCAAAGAGTTGTTCCACGTGCTTGCGCTAGGGGATCGCCATTACATATCAGTAATCATAGAGTCAATGCATTGGAAGATAGTGATAGCAATTGTGACATGGACGGGTGGATTTTCCCAACCATCAGCGGTGGACTCAACAATTGGGAGGCCAAAGATTTTTTTCCTATTACTTTTATTCAAGAGTAATTGTCTTTTAATTTTTGGACTTGTAATATTTAAACAATTGAAACTCTAAAACCTTATGTCTTACCCGAGGCACAATGGTCTATCTGTTAGGGTTATTACTTCATCTTCATATGTCATTAATAAATCATGGGACATTTTTGGATGAAAATTTTACGCTCTTTCTTTTTCTTTTTCTACCTTTTACTTTATCAAAAATAGCTATGCTCTTACACACACTCACATATCAAAATGCAGATCCACATCCACTCTGGATCCCCCTGGTAACGGTTCTGCTATTGCCAATTATGACTTTGAAAATTCGATCTACCAAGCCGATGATGAAGGTGAGGAAGATTATGAGGTACCGGGGGAACTTTCCAGACTGTTACAACATGAAGAAAGGGCAATACAGCCCCACGAAGATCCACTTGAGACAGTAAAATTGGATACTGAAGAGAACAAGAAGTAGGTCAAGATAGGTGCTAATCCGGAGCATGGTGATAAAGAGTGTTTAATTCAGATGCTACATTCTGTGATATGGTGGCAGAACCAACTGTTTAATACTGGTTTGCATTTTTTGTTCGCAAATGTTGTGGTAAGAAAGAGTCGCCACCTACTTTTCTTTTATCCAACGAAGGAAAGGGTGAAAAGAACAAAAAAAGACCTTTTTCGAGATTTTCTGAGTAAGGGGGGTAGATTATGGAAAGGGAAGGTGTTAACACTCTTTCCATCCGTGGTTTTCCACTGACTCTTAGGTACTTGCTCATTTTTGAAAACTGTTTTCGTGTTTGTGTATTTTGAAAGATTTTGTTTGCTTTATGATAAATCTTGTATCAGTCCTCAAGAGTGTGATAAAGCATTTTTTGAAAAAAGGAGTTTGAAAGTGTGTAAGTGTAAAAGGAAATCATATTTGAGCAAGTACTTAAGAACTGTCTACCTACTCGAAAAAGGGTGTTCTTTTCCTCCTTTCCCTTAGATAGTGCTATCCTACTATTAGTGAGTAGGTAGCCCTATCGTTGGATGTTGAGGGACTATCGAAAGGGACGTTTATGGTCATTGAAGGCAACATGTAAGGATACCATAGAATTTCGAAGGGACTGTCATCATGTAGGCAACATCGAGGGACAAGATCATTTCTTGTAGGCAACTCGAGGGACATTAAGGGACTATGATATTTATGATGACTTTAAACTGAGGGTCTTTTCTAAGATATCCCTACGTTCGAGAGACATGACCGTTGTTTTCCGAGGCAACCAAAGTGGGGAAATACCCTAGGGGTGCATGTGTGAAAAATGTGTTCAATTCAGTTATATTTATCTTGAAATTAGTGACCTAATGATTAATTGATTAATTCTTGTCATGCACGCCTAATTTACTAACATTTTATGTACAAGAATATAAGAAATATAAAAGGAGAGAAATAAAGTTCCTACAACTATTACAAGGCTTTGGTGTAGTTACATAAATAATGACTGAAAAGTAGAGTGCGGAAATTAAAAAAACCCTAATTAAACTATTACAAACCGGGCACAGTTACATAATAAAAATAATCATATGAAAAATAACGCGCAAAAATTGAGACGAGAATAAATTCTAAACCCTAAAATCTAATTGCCTATAAAAAATATTTTGATGTTTTTTATGAAAAAAATTTGAAATTTAACCTAATCTCTAATTAATTTTAAATTAAGGAAAATAAATTAAAGTTAATTAAATTAATTTGCAAAAATTAATTTTATTAAGAAAAACTCTAAATCCTATTTTTTATGATTTTATGATTTTTCTAATTTTAAAAAAAAATTAATAAACAAAAAATATAAACTAAATAAAAAAGAAAATAAAATAACTAAGAAAATATGGGCCTGGGGGGTGAGAAATCCAAACTGGGGGGGTATGCTGTTGAAATTTGTTAAGACCCAGATCTGGTGGCCCATAGCTGCGCTGGATCTGGTGTTGTTGTGTTATGGAGGGCTCGCCATGGGGCTGCATCATTGGAAGCATTGGATCTGGAGGATGAGTGATCCAATGGTATAGATGTGATGGCCTATGGTGCCCTCCTGGGACGTGACATACTGGATCCTGCAATGAAGTTTCAGAAAATAGAAAAACGTTGGACCTGGGATCGAACCCAAGTCCCTCTCCTCATATGCTCACTGCCCTTGCCAACTGCGCTGCTTGTTCATTCATACATATAATAATATGATAATATTATAAATGAAAATAAGCGTTAGTCCTAGTCAATAATCAAACGCACGCGTCAGTAATAGCTATAACCAATCATAATGTATCAAATTTCCATGCGTGCTCCAAACGGAGTCAACTCAGTCCACGACGCCGGAGTTGATCTCTGGTCATCTTCTCCGGGATCACTAAATCGTGATCTGCAAATTCTGGAAGTTTAAGCTTCAAATCAAAATCCTATCCTACACGAAAAAGGCTCCTGAGTTCAAATCCTGTCTCAATTTTCATTGAGCATGTCTGTATGACCTAGTTCAAAGCACGATTCAGATTTTGCCCTAAACATGGAAAAATCTTTGTTTTACCTTAAATCACTCATGTTTTACGTTGGTCCTGCCTTAAACAACCCCCTGAATATGAATCAAACTATGAAAATAATTAATGCATCATAGAATTATCAATATAAATTCAAGAAGTTACCCACGATGAGCGATTCTGATTGCTGGTTCTGGGAGGATTTGCCCTTCATTGATGGATGGACTGGCTTGCTGAGAGTCCCAGGAGTACGATTGGATGGCTGGAACTGATCAATATTTGTCGGAGAGTGAGATTTGGAATTGCACCACACTTGAATAATTTTACAACTTTGTTCTTGGTTTGGAGGCAGCTTTTTCGTGTCCTTTTGGTCTAGGGTTGATGAACTTATGTAGTGAATCAGATTAGGTTAACAATTATGGAAGCATAACCATGTTTTGATGAGAAAATATCTTCTTTCCAATTATTTGACTTTTGGCTTGTTTTGGAACAAATCCAATATTTCTTCCCTCCACGATTTTCCTTTGATTTTCCAGCATATCTTACCCCTCATTTGATGAGAAAAAGATTCTCAAATCATATCTTACATAATTTCCCTTATTTCTTTATTTAATTTTGACTTTTAATGAATAAAAAATCAAAATAAATAATAAAAATAATGAGATAATGTATGAGTTAGCTTAGAGGTCGTGGGCCATGTTAGAAACAAGTTTCAAGCATGAAAACATGGGCCCATTTGGAAAAAATTCATGTTTGGTCAATATTGGCTTCATGCACTTTTCCAAATGTGGTCAACTTTAACAATTAATATCTCTCCCATTTTCAATCCTAAGAGGGCGTTCTTGGACTTTTTAGAAATATTAGGATGTTCTATAAACAACCTTTTTGGTTTCATCTCAATTGGATCTTCCATGTTCATGTAAGGAGCTTTGACCCCAAAAGGTGCTTTTGTTGACTTTTTGAAAGGACCTATAATGTATGAGCTTGTATATTTTGATTGGGGCATTTCTTGAACTTGATGGATGAAGAGAAGTTGTAGGGAGTTGGATTCTCTTCAAAATTATCCTTGGTGGAAAAATTTCTGATAAAGCATGAGAAAGTTATGCCTGATCAAAGTTTGGTTGACTTTTCCTATAGAAACCCTAATTTACCATTTTTTACTTTGATGAGTTAGGAGCATTTCTTGTGGAATCATGATCAACCCTTGATCAAATGATGGATATCATTTCAAAATTTTGATGTTGACCAAAAATCTTGAAGTTTGACTGTATATAAGCCACAATTGACTTTTGACCTAGTACAATTGGTTTTTAGGCATTTGAGCAAATGACTGAGCAAACTTGTTGTTCAAGGCATGAAATTTGGCATGGATGATCTTGAGGACATATTAGGACAATGGAGAACATTTGGGATCTGTGATACGGTGTAAGAACTGACTTGAGGGTTTTGCGTTTTATCGCAAATGTTGCGGTTAGCAAGAGTCGCCACCGACTTTTCTTTTATCCAAAAGGAAAGGTGAAAAAGCACAGGAAAGACCTTTGAGATTGTTTCTTGAGTTCGGGGGATAGATTATGAAAAGGGAAGGTATTAGCACCCTTTTCATCCATGGTTTTCCATGGGCTCTTAATTACTTTCTAGATCACTTGCTTTTGTTTTGAAATTGTGCTTTGTGTGGTTTTGAAAGTATTTTGTAAAAGAGGCCATTGTTTAGGCAATCTTTGTAATGATTCTCGTTCGTAAGAATGTATACAAAGATGTTTGTCTTTTTTAAAATGTTTCCAATGTTTGTAAGATGTTTGGAAATGTGTGTGTTTGTTTTTGAAAATAGCAAGGATAGTTGTTTGAAATGGAGCAAGTAACTAGAAGTAATCTACCTACTCAAATGTCTTTCTTGTTAATTTTCTTTTCCTTTGATATTGTTGTCTTACCACTGATTTGGTAAGCAACCCTATCTTTGGATGTAAACGGGACGAGCGTGGGTCATCGTATAACCATGATTAGCAATGTTGCAAAGTATCTTAGCATTTTTGAGGGACTAAGATCATTTTGTAAGGCAACTTTGAATAGCGTCATCGAGGGACTATGATCTTATAGTTGTTTGTTTTGCTAAGATACTTCGCATGCGTAATATGGCCATTTTTGTATAAGGCAACCAAGTAGAGTAACCCTAAGGGTGCTTGTGTGCAAGTGTGTTATTTTCATGCTTGATTTTGTCTTAGATTAGGGTTTTCTATTTGATTGTTTTTATCTTGCCATACAAACCCTAATTACTAGCATGTTATGTAAAAGTGATAAATTGCATAATTTAAAGATTGTTGCACTACTACAATATTTCATGGGAGGGGGGGTATACAAATTATGAATGGGGATTTGCAATAATGTAAACCTAATTTAATCTATTACAACCAAATCGAATTTGTACAAATATTAGAATAAATAATATACAATCTAAATTAAATATGCAATGGTATGTATATGCAAGAAAAAAGATTTTTGTTTTGTTTTTTATGTGAAAAAAAAAAGAGTTTTAAACTAAACCTAATAATTTAAGAAAAGGAAATTATTTTTAGAAATTGGTTAACCCTAATTCTAATTTGTTAAAAGAAAATAAAGTTCTTTAAGTATTATTATTTTTTGTATTTTTTTGTCTTGAAAATAATAAATAGTATTTATGAAATATTTAGTCTTTTTATATGCCAAAATAAATATTTACAAGTGTGAGAGAAAAGAAATAAATATTAACCTAATTCTATTTTATTTTATAAGTTTATTTAAGAAAAATAGTTAATATATGATTTAATAAAAATATTTTTATGAGAAAATAAAATATTTTAAACAAAATGTAATATTTTATCATGTTTTATATTTTTTTATGATCTTATGTTAAGGAAAAAAATATTTAATAAAATGGAAATGAAAATAAAAATAAATAATAAAAAGTATGGGTCAGGGGTGCTGTTAAGAAAAAGGAGGTGGATGTTAGAAAAAAAATGAGGCCCAGTTGTGCTGAGCCCAAGCTGTAAACAAATAAAAAAAGATGAAAAAATGTGAAAAAATGCAAAAACGCAGCGCCAAGTGTAACGCCCGTAATTTAATTAATTATTTAATTAAATTATTTTTGGAATATTTATGAAGTTGTGTTATAATTAATTGGATTTATTTTATTAAGTGGAGAAATAATATTAGAGATATAATATTATGTGGTGAAATAATATTAAAAGTGTAATATTATTTAATGTGGGCCTATTTTGAGAGAGTAGAAGTAATAAGGGGGGGTGTTGGTTTTAAGCCCAATAAGGAATAATGGAATAATAGGGTTATTTTATTATTTGTGAGAAGGAGGAGAAGAAAGAAGCAGTAGAAAGAAATAAGGATTTGGAAGAGAACGTGAAGCTGCTGGAAAAAGTGGAAAACGACAAGAACGAAGATTCAACCCGAAAATTGTAGAGCGACCTTCAATCTAAGGTAAGGGTGGGGTTCTGACTTTATAATTGGGTTCATGATGTTTGATATGTGGGGTTAGAGGTGATTGTTATTTTCTTCTTGAATTGGATATGTATGATGATGTATGATGAAGATTTGATGAATTTTTGATGGATAATGAAGTCCCTATGTCGTTTGATCGAGGTAGTATTATAGGATAATGTTAGGTGATGATTTACCATGTTTATAATAAGGTTTGTAGGTCTGTGACATGATTCCCGTAGTGTAAATACATAGGAAAACACAGAATTTATACAGAACGTAACATGATGCATCGACCTCAAATGTATGTGTCGATACAAGAAGGATAAGAGACTCATGATGAGTCGACACGAAGAAAGGATGCGTCGATACATGATAGTTGCAAGACTCAGGATGAGTAGATCAGTGAGAAGCATGTGTCGATACATGCTGTGTATAAGTCCAGGATGGGTCGATCCATAAGGAGGATGTGTCGACTCATGTTGTACAGATGAAGCATGTACGCGTCAATCCATAGGGTTTTGCGTCGACCCTTAATGACTGATTTTTGACAGATTCAATTTCAATTGTTGTAACTTCAGTTTCAGGATGCTGTTTGAGGTGTCGTTCGAAGCGTTGATTAACTAACGCGGTGAACTTTATTCTAGATGATTAAAACGACGAGTAAGAAGTGTAATCCTAGTAGCCAATTTAGTATTTAGAATTAATTCCCGTGTTGGTCGTTGTGCTGATTTTTAAACAGAATGATGAATATGAGATGTTTAGAAACTCTTGTTTGGATTATGACAATAGGATTAGTGACAGTAGCGATGTAAAATTGCAGAATAACAGTATGGATTACTGTAGTATTAATGTACAACTGAGTTGTTAGTGAGATGTTATTAACGAGTTGTGTTTGATAAATTATGATGAATAAATGAAGTTGATGAATAAATGATGTTTAATGAATTATTTTGATGATATGAGATGTTGATGACGAGACGTTGAGATGCATTTGAGATGTATTTTGAGATGTTATTTTGAGATGTATTTTGAGATGTTAATTTGATATGTTTTGAGATGATTTTAGATGTTGTTGACTTGGGTGTTGTTATTACATTCATGGTTGTGTCGCATACATTGCATTTTTGAGATGGAGATTATGCTCGTTGAGATGTCCTGGATTGGAAAATTTTGAGATGAAGGCTATGCCTTGTTGATGCCTCTATTAATTGGCAAATTTTTGAGATGGGAGTTCTGCTCCAATGGTACCACATGCATTTGCATTATATTAAGTCGCATTATAAGAGTGAATGATAAAGTGTATTTTGATGTTGATGAAGGTGTATATATGCTGTGATTGCTGTTGATTATGAGATGAGAAGTGGTGATGTTATTGATCTAATTTATTATATTAATTACCATGCGCTTTATTATATTGTTAGATATCTCACCCCTTCTGTTTGAATGTTGCCCTTATGTTGGTAACATGCAGGTAATCGTGAGTGAAGGTTGTATACCTTCAATAGTTCGAGTCAGTGTCATTGCTCTGATATGTAACACCCGAGGGGATGAACGCTTGCTGATTTTAGACTGTTGTTTTTCAATTGTTGAACTTTAAATTAATGATTATTGAATATGAGATGTTTCGTAGTTGCTGTTTTGTTTAAAGATGTTATTGAAGAATTCCGCTGCGTAGATGTTGAATTATTTTATTAAAGATGTTATGACGATGGTTCATCCGGTGTTTGAAAGTGTTATATATCCACGATGAATACAATGAATTTGTTAGAAGAATTTGTGACGTCCCGATTCATTTGTATGATTGAAATTTTATAACTCTGATTTATTTTGTATAATTTGCTTGGGGTAGAATTGAGGTGTTACAAAGTTGGTATCAGAGCAAAAGGTTGGTCCGACCTTGTCGTCGAGTCGTAGTTGTTTAACAATCGAGTATTGAGAAGTTCAGATGGTTGGAAGAGGTTAATTTTCTTGGTCATGTGATTTCAAGTAGTGGCATTGCTGTAGATCCATCGAAGGTTGATGCTGTGTTGCAATGGGAAACTCCAAAGTCAGCTACTGAGATTAGAAGCTTCTTGGGATTAGCTGGTTATCATAGAAGGTTTATCGAAGGGTTTTCTAAGTTGTCACTCCCGTTGAATAAGTTGACTTATAAAGGTAGAGCTTTTGTGTGGGATGTTCAGTGCGAAGAAAGTTTTGCAGAATTGAAGAAGAGGTTGACGTCGGCTCCGATTTTGACATTGCCTAATCCAGGAGAGCCTTTTGTGGTGTATTGTGATGCTTCCAAGATAGGTTTAGGAGGTGTGCTTATGCAGAATGGTAAGGCAGTTGCTTATGCGTCAAGGCAGTTGAGGACTCATGAGAAGAACTACCCTACGCATGATTTAGAGCTTGCTGCAGTTGTTTTTGTGTTGAAGATTTGGAGGCATTATCTTTATGGTTCTAGATTTGAAGTGTTTAGTGACCATAAGAGCTTAAAGTATTTGTTCGATCAGAAGGAGTTGAATATGAGGCAACGAAGATGGTTGGAATTGTTAAAGGATTATGATTTTGGTTTGAATTACCATCCAGGAAAAGTGAATGTGGTAGCTGATACGTTGAGTCGAAAGACTTTACATATGTCAGCAATGATGATTAAAGAGTTAGAATTAATTGAGCAGTTCAGAGATATGAGCTTAGTTTGCGAGGTTACTCCGCAGAGTGTTATGTTGGGTATGTTGAAGATTAATAATGAATTTTTAGACAGTATCAGAGAAGCTCAAAAGTTGGATGTGAAACTTGTAGATTTGATGGTCGGGACTGATCAATCTGAGAATAGTGATTTTAAGCTAGATGCGCAAGGTGTGTTGAGATTTCGTAACCGGATTTGTATTCCTAATGATGCTGAGATGAAGAAAGTGATACTTGAAGAGAGTCATAGAAGTAAGTTGAGTATTCATCCAGGAGCTACAAAGATGTATCAAGATTTGAAAGGTTTGTTTTGGTGGCCTGGGATGAAGAGTGATGTGGCTCGGTTTGTGTATGCATGTTTGACTTGTCAGAAGTCGAAAGTTGAACATCAGAAGCCTACAGGATTGATGCAACCGTTGGAAGTTCCAGAGTGGAAATGGGATAGCATTTCAATGGACTTTGTGACAGGGTTGCCTAATACTTCAAGAGGACATGATTCGATTTGGGTGATTGTTGATAGGCTTACAAAGTCAGCTCATTTTATTCCTATTAACATCAGTTTTCAAGTGTCGAAGTTGGCTGAGATTTATATTAGTGTGATTGTGAAGCTGCATGGTGTTCCTTTGTGCATTGTGTCAGATAGAGATCCAAGGTTTACTTCTGATTTTTGGAAAAGTTTGCAAGAAGCGTTGGGTTCTAAGTTGAAGTTGAGTTCAGTGTATCATCCTCATACAAATGGTCAGACTGAACGGACTATTCAATCGTTGGAAGACTTGTTGAGGGCATGTGTTCTTGAGCAGGGAGGTTCGTGGGATACTTATCTTCCGTTGATAGAGTTTACGTATAATAACAGTTATCATTCCAGTATTGGGATGGCACCTTTTGAAGCATTGTATGGTTGAAGATGTAGAACTCCGTTATGTTGGCATGAATCTGGTGAGAGTGTAGTACTTGGACCTGAACTTGTTTGTGAGACTACTGAGAAGGTGAAGTTGATTCGAGAAAAGATGAAAGCTTCACAAAGTAGGCAAAAGAGTTATCATGACAAGCGAAGGAAAGATTTAGAGTTTCAAGCCGGTGATCATGTGTTTCTGAGAGTTACACCTGTGACTGGTGTTGGGCGAGCATTGAAGTCTAAGAAGCTCACTTCTCGTTTTATTGGACCGTATCAGATTTCGGAGAGAGTGGGGAATGTTTCTTATAGAGTGGCTTTACCGCCTAATCTTTCGAATTTGCATGATGTATTTCATGTGTGGCAACTTCAGAAGTATATTTCAGATCCATCTCATGTGATTCATATGGACGATGTGCAAGTACGGGATAATCTTACGGTAGAGACAATGTCTGTACGGATCGCGGATTGTGAAATGAAGACTCTGAAGGTGTGATCGGTGGAAATAGAACTGACTGTTTTGGAATGCTGGTTCGCGTTTGCGTTTGTTTTTGCAAAATGTCGCGGTAAGCAAGAGTCGCCACCGTCTTTTATTTTATCCAACAAGGAAAGGACAAAAGCACAGAAAAATTCCTTTTCGAGATGTTTCTCGGGTTCGGGAGGTAGATTATAGAAAGGGAAGGTGTTAGCACCCTTTCTATCCGTGGTTATCCACGGGCTCTTAGGTACTTGCTCACTATGTTTTCAAAAAGTTTTGCTTTGCTTGTGTTCGTGGGTTTTGAAAAAAAGTTTTGTTTGAAAACTTCGATTTAACTCTTGTTTCTGTCCTCAAGAGTGTATGAAGTGTTTGTTGAAAACTTTGTTTGAAAAGTGTAAGTGCGAAAAGTATTTTTGTTTTGAAAGAGCAAGTACCTGAGAACCTCTACCTACTCAAAAGAAATTAAGCTGTGTAAATGTCCCTTTAGACAATGCTATCCCACTATGAAGGAGTAGGTAGCATCGTCGTCAGAGTTTTCGGATCAATTCGATTAAGGGACATGTGGTCACTAAAGTAATGGTAGGACGCCTTAGCGGTAACCCTAATGTCTTAGATCATTTTTATCCGAGGCAACCGTTTCGAGGCAACTTTGATCTTTAGACAGGAGGGCGACCTCTAAAACTTCCTATACTCAATGACCACGTCGAGGCAACCAAGTGAGGTGTACCCTAAGAGTGGCATGTGCGAGTGTGTCAGGTTTCAGTTATGTTATCTTTGTACATGTTATGGTGAGCTACGATTTGATTTTAAATTAAGGTAGATCTTTTCATGCATAGCCTATTAGCATACATCTAGCAGTTAATAATTGCGGAAAATAAAACTAAGCTATTACAAGGCATCAGGTATTTACATCGCCAAAAACAAACCCTTGAAAAGTAAATGCGGAAAATAAACGAAAGCGATAAAAAGTCCTAATTAAAACTATTACATCCTCGGAGCAAATACATAATATGGATCAAAATGTGAATAAAAAAATCACACGCGCGAGAGAAAAAAAATTGAATCGGAGAGTTTTTAGGGTTTTGACCCTTTTTTAAGAAAGAAGGAGATTTTTTGTTATTTCTTGCATTTAATTAAATTAAACCTAAACTAATTAATTAATTAAATAAAAAAGGATATTTTTTGGGTTTTCGAATGTTTAAGGAAATAAAAAATAAAATGATTAAATATATTAATTAACCTAATTCTACACCAATTTTTATTTATTGCAAAAATATTATTATTATGCCTAATTAAAACTACACAAATTATATTAATATTTATTTACAAAAATAAACTAATTAAATTTAATAAAGAAAAATATTATATTTTTTATGTTTTCTGATTTTATTGAGAAAATGTTAATTATTTTTGTTAGTAACTAATTAAATGATAAAATTAAATAAGTAAAAGAAAAAATATAATGAAAGAAAAATAAAAGGCAAACTCAGGGGGTCTGGGCCTAGTTTGGAGGTGTATTTGACAATCCTGAAGCCCAAAACATCATGGCCTTTGTTGACTTCTCCACTTCCATGTGTATGCGTTGACTGTAGAGTATGGTGGATACTCAGCTTTGGCCATTGGATTTGGGTTTGGAGACATATGGCACTGGGAATTGGAGGTGTATGGTGGACCTCAAGGCATGAGAGACGCTGGATCAGCTGCAAGAAAATAATAACAATATGTTGGGGGACCTGGGATTCGAACCCAGGCCCCAATGCTCAATGCTTGTTCGCCCTAGCCATTGAGCCATTCACTTCTTTTGTAAATATAATACACAAGAATTAATATGTAGCAAACAAACGCTTATGCCTGGAAAAAAATAAAACGCGCGTTAATTCAAAATAGACCAATGGGAGAGCGACGTGTGGTCGTCTTCTTCCCCCAAACCCTGTATTTTTTTCCTGCGGATTTGATTCCGCATCAAAATCCGTGGCTCATCTCTAAAATCCACCCTAGGCTATGAATATGCCATTTAAGGCCATGGCTGATCTCGTCTCTGCCTCCAGATCACTCATATACCAATTATTGTGGCCAATTTTCCCTGCATCAAAAACACCTAAAAAGCAAGCACATGAACCCTAGAATCGGGCATCACGATACAGGGCCTAAAAACAAAATTGACTATTGCAGTTATGTTAGAAATCAAACAATAAACATGAATATGCTAATGTTTTGAAGAAAAAGTGCAAGAATAGAAGATCACGATTCCATGTTCAGAGGTCCATTCGTGACGACTTACAGTGCGCTGTAGGTGATGAAAAGGCTTGGTTTCACATGGTATAGCACCACTGGATGTCCAGGAAGAAAGCTACGTTCTCTTTTTGATCTGAAAGTGCCTGCAATATCGTTCTTAATCTCACACTTTTTCAAGAATTTTTGCAATTTGCTCTGGCCGTTTTTTGCAGTTCTTTGTGCGTGTATTAGGTTATGGTTGGCTTGCTTGCATATAAGGCAATCAGTCTAGGTTAAAAATTTGGATCCAACCCATGTGCATTGAAGATTAAATCCTTGATTGATAAATCAAATATTCTTGATTTTCCATGATTGAACAAGTTTCCAAAATTGGATATTTTTGTACCTTTTTGATTGTGCACGAATTGGTCAACATATTTGGATCATATTTGGTTCACAAATTGATTTAAAAATCAAATCTTCTATTTTCTTATAATTTAAATTAATTAAATGAATTAATATGTATTAAAAATCCATTTAATCAATAAATTTACGAAAATAAATCCCATTTAACTTAGTGGGTCGTGTATAGGTCATGGGTGAAGTTTCAAGAAGAGATTTGAGGCCCATTAGCAAAAAGAAGGTGTTTTGAGCAAAGTTGACTTTTGCAAATTCATGAAAATTTCCCAACTTCTCCAATGCACAACTTGCTCAATTTTGATCATATGACCATGTTCTTGGACATTTTGGAAATCCCTTGAAGTCCTCTAACCAATGCCTTTGGTCCCATGTAATTTGGATTTACCAATCTCAAGTTATGGCCTTTGACTCAAAGTGTACTTTTGTTGACTTTTGAAATTGACCTATAATGTAAAAATTTGTAACTTTTTGTGAGAGAATTTCTTGATCTTGGAGTGTGAAGATGGATTGTAGGAAATTGCATCCTCTTCAAAATGAGCTTTAGATGGAATTTTTCTGATAAACCATGAAAGAGTTATGCCCTTGTCAAAGTACAGTTGACTTTTCTACTATCCAAAAATAGTAACTTTTGCATCTTGATGATTTTTTAGCTATTCTTGTGAAATCATGATCAAGACTTGATCAAATGATGATTGTGAACTCAAAATAAGATGCTGCCCAAGAATTCTGACTTTTGACTGCAAAATGACCATTTTGCCCTTGCAATTGACTGTAGATCAAATGGAGCTTTTGACTGTGCAAATTGGCACTGTGAGTCTTGAAACTTGGCATGTAGGTGCTAGAGAATGTATATAGGCCTATGAGACTTGATTGAACCATTGAGAATCCCAAATTCCTTGAAAGAACCAAAACCCTAATCTTGAATTGACTGCCTTAGGAGGTGACTTGACTGTACAACCCTTGAGCAATCTTGAACCATTTGGAGATGATTCTTGACAAATCTTGAGGAATATGGGAGGGCAAATTTTGGGGTACAACAGTTTCTCCTGTTCAATCTTCTTAAACCTGAGGATGTATATTGGCTTGTGTGCTTTTCGTGATCCGAAGGTGGAAGATGATTGAACACTGAAGTGCCCAGAAATTTGCACTCGCATGGTGTAGTATCAGCAATGTGATGTCGGGAATGGGCTTACAGATGCCATTTGGAGATTGTTGGTAGAAGGATGGGCTTATAGATTCCATCTGGAGATTGTTGGTATAAGGATGGGCTTATAGATGCCATCTGGAGATTGTTTCTTGTACGTTGAAAGAAGGAACCTGTGTAGGGTTGCCTGATGATGAGTCCGTGTGAAACTGCATATGAATGGGAGAAGGAACCAGTGTAGGGTTGCTTGATGATGGTCAAGTAGATAGTTGTCCTGTCTGGTTTCAGGTATTAACCTACAATAAGTCGTCCACTGAATTTTCCTGGCTTGTTACAGGTGTTAATCTGGAACTTGAAAAGGTTGGCCGATGAGATAGTCGTCCTGGCTGGTTACAAGTATTGATCTCTGACCTGAGAAAGAAAAATAGTTTTCCTGGCTTGTTACATGTATTAACTTTCAATCTCTTCGTGTAGGTGGTTTTCCTGTCTGGTTTCAGGTATTAACCTACAATCAGTCGTCCACAGAATTTTCCTGGCTTGTTACAGGTATTAATCTGGAACTTAAGAAAGGTTGGTCGATGAGATAGTTGTCCTGGCTGGTTTCAGGTATTAATCTCTGACCTGAGAAAGAAAGATAGTTTTCCTGGTTGGTTTCAGGTATTGATCTTCGATCTCTTCATGTAGATAACTTTTCTGGCTTGTTACAGGTATTGATCTACAATCAGTCGTCCACAGAATTTTCCTGGCTTGTTACAGGTATTCATCTGGAACTTAAAAGGTTGGTCGATGAGATAGTTGTCCTGGCTAGTTACAGGTATTAATCTCTGACCTGAGAAAAAAGATAGTCTTCCTGGCTTGTTACAGGTATTGATCTTCAATCTCTTCGTGTAGATAACTTTCCTGGCTTGTTACAGGTATTGATCTACAATCAGTCGTCCACAAAATTTTCCTGGCTTGTTACAGGTATTCATCTGGAACTTAAAAGGTTGGTCGATGAGATAGTTGTCCTGGCTAGTTATAGGTATTAATCTCTGACTTGAGAAAAAAGATAGTCTTCCTGGCTTGTTACAGGTATTGATCTTCAATCTCTTCGTGTAGATAATTTTCCTGGCTTGTTACAGGTATTGATCTACAATCAGTCATCCACAGAATTTTCCTGGCTTGTTACAGGTATTCATCTGGAACTTAAAAGGTTGGTCGATGAGATAGTTGTCCTGGCTAGTTACAGGTATTAATCTCTGACCTGAGAAAAAAGATAGTCTTCCTGGCTTGTTACAGGTATTAATCTTCAATCTCTTCGTGTAGGTGGTTTTCCTGGCTGGTTTCAAGTATTAACCTACAATCAGTCGTCCACAGAATTTTCCTGGCTTGTTACAGGTATTGATCTGGAACTTAAGAAAGGTTGGTCGATGAGATAGTTGTCCTGGCTAGTTACAGGTATTAATCTCTGACCTGAGAAAAAAGATAGTCTTCCTTGCTTGTTACAGGTATTGATCTTCAATCTCTTCGTGTAGGTGGTTTTCTTGGCTGGTTTCAGGTATTAACCTACAATCATTCGTCCGCAGATGTTTTCCTGGATTGTTACAGGTATTAAACTGGGACTTGGAAAGGTTGATGGTAATCATCTTTTGCTTGACCTTTTCCTGAAAAGGCAAAACATTAGCTGTATGCAATGTCATGATGTATGAAATGCATGATGTCATGTTGTTTTCAAAATAAATGAGATTTGTGTCGTATGCACTTTATCATGTATGTAAATAGGAGGTATGAAATGTGAAATGTTTATGGATGTATTTTCGTCTGGGAAAATAAATTCTTGACAAACGCTGGGGAGTTTGTTAAATCCTGGGCTGCTGTTGAAGAGTCTGGTTGAATTCTTCGTTTCCACTGGGGATGATGCACGAAGCTGGTTGCAAGAATAAACATGTAGGAGAAGATGACTCCGTTGGGGAATAAACCTGGTGAAGATATTACTCTGCGGGGAATTACTTTGTGGGAAGAGATGCTTTGCTGAGATTTTAACGATAACTCCGCTGGGGATTCCGTTGATAAGCTCTGTTGGGGATCTTGATGAACTCCGCTGGGGATAGAAAGAACTTTGCTGGGGATAGAAAGAACTTCGCTGGGAATGATCTTTCAGTTGGAACTTGCTGAGGATAACCCAGTTAGACTCTTGTGAGGATAACCTCTGAATTTGGCTGAGGAGATGTGTGATCGGTGGATCTGGAACTGACTGTTTTTTAGCTGGTTTCGCGAGAATGTCGCGGAAGCAAGAGTCGCCACCGTCTTTTATTTTCTCCAAATGGAAAGGACAAAAGCACAGAAAAATTCCTTTAAGAGATTGCTCTCGGTTCGGGAGGTAGATTATAGAAAGGGAAGGTGTTAGCACCCTTTCTATCCATGGTTATCCATGGGCTCTTAGATACTTGCTCATTTGTGTTTTCAAAAATGGTTTGTTTGCTTTTCAACTGTGGGTTTTAAAAAAGTTTCTTTGAAAAATTTCAGATCGACTCATACGTCAGAGTGTTTGAAAAATTTGCTTTGAAAGCTTTTGAAAATGTGTTGGTGAAAAGATGTTTTTGAGTTTGTTTTGAGATTAGAGCAAGTATCTACGAGAACCTACCTACCCTAAGGAATTCGTCTGTGTAGATGTCCTTTAAAGTAGTGCCATCCCACCATTGAGAGGTAGGTAGCATCACCGTTGGAGGTGTTCGGGTCAATTCGAGGTTCGGGACATGGTGATCACCAGAGCAATAGGAAGACACCTTAGAAGCTACCCTCATGCCAGGTTCCCGGATCATGAGGACTTACTAAGACATCCTCTACTCGACGATCACCTTTCGGGGCAAGGCAACAGTGAGGCGTACCCTAGGGGTGGTGTGTGCGAATTGTGTGTCAGTTCATTGATATTTGTCTTGTCATGTTTATTTGTGATCTACGCTTGATTTTAATTAGGGCCATTCATTCTTGCATGCATATTTAACAGTTATAAAGTTTGCGGAAAAATAAATCTAAGGCTATTACAAATGGCGCGGGTCCACATCGCCAAAATTAAACCGGACCCGATTTAGCGGAAAAATAAAGAAAGCGAATAAAAGTGCGAAAAGTAAAATTGTTACAAGGCTTAGGGACATGTACATAATTATAATAAGCGACAAAGTAAAATGCGCGAAAACAAAATAATTAAAGCGGCGGGCGTTGGACCTTTTTTTGCAAAATACTAAATTAATAAGGAAATAAAATAAAAAATGAAAAATTAAATGTTTTTTGGTATTTTGTGTTTTTTAGATTTAAAAGAAAAAAAGAAGGAATTAATTATAATTGACTAACCCTAATTCTATTGTTTTTTAAGTTTATTGTGAAAATATTATATTAACCTAAATTAAACCCTAATTTTTTATTTATGTACATTTAATTATAAAAATAAAATAAATAAATAAATAATATTATGATAAAAAAGGGAAAATTAAAAGGTATAAAAATTATTAATTAACCTAATTCTATATTTTTTGGATTTTATTAAAAAGGAATTAAAGTTAAAAACCTAATTAAACTAAATAATTACATGTAATTTATTTATAAAAGTAATTAAAATAAAAATTATATTTTTTGCCTTTTTCTGATTTTTATGATATTTTTCATATTTTGTAAAAATAATTACCGAATTAAAACAACAAAATAAATAAAATAATAATTAAAAGGATATAAGGACAATAAATGAAATTAGCAAACCAGGGTGGGGTGTAGTCCCAAAATTGGAGGTCAAATTAGTGGAATCTGGCCCAATAAGCATGGCCCTTGTTGACTTTGCCAGTTGTGTGCTAACGCGTTGACCCTTGTGCACGTGTTCTTCAGATCCAGGCCATTGATTTGGAGCAGCCAGACGCGCGTATGATGGGATGATGATGGAACATGGTGAACCACAATAGGCGCGCTGCATAAGAATTTACATTGAAAAATAATATTGCAATTTGCCAGACCTGGGACTTGAACCCAGGTCTTGAGGATTAACCATATCACGCTTTACCAACTGAGCCACTGCATTTCAATTAATATATCATAGCAAATAAATAACAAAAAGTAAAACCCACGCGTAATGGTTAGAAACGCGCGCAAATTTGAAACACCCAATCACTGCTGGCCAACGCATCATCGTCTTCGTTCTCTTTTTTTTCCTGAAACATAAGGGCTATAGGCAACGGTTTTAGAAGTGTGGTTTTAGGCAGCTTTCAAGAAAATAGCGATTAGGCTATTCTTGAACATAAATTCATCGCGACTATTGGGATCTCTTCGTCCAGTTGAGCTGAGTTTGATAGTGGTGATTTTGAGTCCTAATTTCACTTAGTTATGAAAGCCCCAATCTGGAAAACCTGTAACCCTAATATTTAACAATGGCGTAATCTCGTATAGCACAGAAAAACTCAATTAAACATGTCAGTTAGCTTCAAAACATTATGATAAACATGAATCAATGGACAAAATGCTGTAAAAACGTTTAAATCATGATGCACGATTTTGGAAATTTTACTATACAGTTCGAGTTCAAACTACCAATTCTTGGAGATTGGCTTGTGGTTTGTGATTGGTACACGTTCAGAATTGTCCCAGGAATCTAATGGAATGGAAGTTGAGGCTTGAATCGTCTCCTAACCTTGAAAACAGTTTTGTGTTTTATGGAAAAAATTTCAGTTTGCAAAGTGTTCTTGGGGCGCAGCTTAGAGTGTAAGGCCATTAGGTTTTGATTCCTGAATATGTATAGAGCATATTAGGTTAAGAAAATTGTACAAAATCTTTTGAATTCATTGTTTTGCATATTTGATTTTGTAAAAATCTTTTCATATCTTTTTTCATGTTACTTTTGTTCAATCAGCTCAAATCAAACCAAAACTTGCCTAATTAGAATGTGCATGAGATCTTGAGGTTAGAATGTGCATAAAAAGATTTTTTTAGGTCAAGTTTATATTTTCTACATATTTAAATAATTTAAATGAATTAATATTAATATAAATTCAAATAAATAATTAAAAAATGAGAAAATACTTCCCCTTGGGCTTAATGGTCGTGCATAGGCTTGGCATGAAGAAACTTGGAAGAAAAAATGGGCCCATTTGCATTTTTAGGTCATTTGAACCATTGTTGACTTTTCCAAATTCCCAAAAATTTCCCAACTTCCATAAGGCATAACTTGCTCAATTTTTAAGCTTTTCCCATGTTCTTGGACATTTTGGAAAGGTCTTTGAGTCCTTTAACCAATGCCTTTGGTCCCATGTCATTTTGATTTACCAATCTCAAGTTATGGCCTTTGACTTAAAGTCCCTTTTTGTTGACTTTTGAAAATGACCTATAATGTTGAAATTGATAACTTTTTGTGAGAGCATTTCTTGGACTTGAAGTATGAAGATGAGTTGTAGGAAATGTCTTTCTCTTCAAAATGCGCTTTGGATGGAATTTTTCTGATAATCCATGTGAAAGTTATTCCCTGGTCAATTTCAATTGACCTTTTCAGCTGTCCAAATATAGCAACTTTTGCATCTTTGATGGTTTCTGAGCCAAATTTTGAGAATCATGATCAAGCATTGATCAAATGATGTTTGTGGCTTCAAAATGACATATTGACCAAAAATTTGAACTTTTGACTGTCAAATGACCATTTTGCCCCTACAGTTGACTGTAGTGCAATCTAGGGTTTTGACTGTGCAATTTTGAGCTGAATGCCTTGAAACTTGATATGAGGATACTTGACCATGTTTGTGAGCATATGAGACTTGATTGGGCATTTGAAAACTTCCTTTCTTTGATCAGAACACAAACCCTAGTTTTGACTGTATAGGAGACAGTTGAACTGCATAACCCTTGGGGAATTTTGTGACTTGGCTTGACAAATCTTGGAGCATATGGGAGGGAAAATTTTGGGGTGCAACAGTTGCCCCTGTTCAATCTTCTTAGACCTGAGGATGCAGATTGGCTGGCGTGCCTTTCGTAATCCGAGGGTAGAAGATGATTGGACACTAGAGTGCCCAGAAATTTGCGCTCACATAGTGGCAGTGATTGTGGAATGGGCTTATAGATGCCATTTGGAGATTGCTGGATAGGATGATGGGCTTATAGATGCCATCTGGATGCTGATTGCGTAAGAGATTCCTTAGCGAGAACCTGCATACCTGCAAAAGAGAAAATGAGTACCTGACACGTTGCAGGAGCTGATTTTAGATGCTTGGTATAGATGTGTCCTGACTGGTTACAGGAGCTGAATCTGGAGCTTCAAACGCTGATGAATGAACCAGGGATGGTTACTGCCTTAGCATGAATGGTAAGAGAACCTTGGGCGACTTTAACTTCAACAACGCTCGTTGAGAAAAATCTTGGGTGTCTTTAACTTCAACAACGCTCGTTGAGAAAAATCTTGGGTGTCTTCTACTGGAATAAGAATCAGGGAGATCTTAGGGTCGATCTGACTGAACCAGAGAGGCCTTTGACTAGGTAGGAATCAGGAAAATCTTAGGGTCGATTTAACTGAACCGGACAAGGTCTTGGAATATCTTCAACTGGATAAGCATCAGGGAGATCTTAGGGTCGATCTGACTGAACCAAGAGAAGGCCTTCGACTGGATAAGCATCAGGGAAATCTTAGGGTCGATTTAACTGAACCGGTCTAGGTCTTGAAACATCTTCAACTGGATAAGCATCAGGGAGATCTTAGGGTCGATCTGACTGAACCAGAGAAGGCCTTTGACTGGATAAGCATCAGGAAAATCTTAGGGTCGATTTAACTGAACCGGTCTAGGTCTTGAAACATCTTCAACTGGATAAGCATCAGGGAGATCTTAGGGTCGATCTGACTGAACCAGAGAAGGCCTTGGACTGGGTAAGAATCAGGAAAATCTTAGGGTCGATTTAACTGAACCGGTCTAGGTCTTGAAATATCTTCAACTGGATAAGCATCAGGGAGATCTTAGGGTCGATCTGACTGAACCAAGAGAAGGCCTTTGACTGGATAAGCATCAGGAAAATCTTAGGGTCGATTTAACTGAACCGGACAAAGTCTTGAAACGTGATTGAGAATTTAAACTGCATCTTTCCTGAAAGGTAAAAGTCGGTCATATGCAATGCATGATATGGATCAAGCAATGATGTTCTCAACATAAATGAGATTCGTATGATATGATGCGTCTATGCATGCTATAATGATGTATGTGATGTTTTATGTATGTTTTTCGCCTAGGAAAGTGAATCTTTGACGGGTGCCGGGAAATTGTATCCTGGGCTGACGTTGAAGAATAGATTTTGCTTCCGCTGGGGATGATAACTGCCAGAATACCGGTAGGAGAAGATAACTCCGTTGAGGAATAAACTTGGCAAATGAAGAGTCTGCGGGGAGAAAGGATACTCTAGCGACTATGCTGGGAAGCGGTACTCTGTGGGGATAGAGATGCTTTGCTTGAATTATTGAGAATGACTTGCTGAGGATGTCTTGTTGTCGGAAGTGTTAATGGACTTCGCTGGGGATAAGAAGGCTTCGTCGACGACGCTCTTTCCGTGGCTTTTGGCTGAGGATAACCCAGTTATATCCTATTGAGGAAATAACTCTTTAAATCAGGCCGGACGACGCGTTCGTGCTCTGTGAGGATAAGCTTCCAGAATTTACTGGGGGTAAGCTTACTGCTTGGGGAGATATGAATTCCAACTCTGCTGGTGAAGCTGGATTGGACTCTTCTGGGGGAGTTTTGGACTGCGGGGAAGTGATTCCTTTGAATGTTGGTATGCTGCCGGGGAACAATCTTTAGACCAAGACTGCCGGGGATGCTTGTTAAGAATATATGTATTGCTGCTGGGGAATGTTTGAGATCGGCTGGAGGATACTCAATTTCCTTGATATTTGATGATTTGCTTGGAGAAGAATGTATTGTTTTACTCTCTGGGGAACTAATATGTACTGGTCGTGTTCTTTAGCTGAACCTACCTTGGTACCTTGGAGGATAGAACAATTAGATTGCTTTTAGACAACTCTTTATTGCCCCTGTTTCTAGTGTCACCTGCAATTAATTCCTTTGTTTCGTATGCAAATATTTATGAGTTAGCAAATTATTGTCAATGCATATATCACAAATTGAACCTTGGACGTTCTTCGCAACACAAAACAGAAAAAGAAAAACATTTGGCGCGTTTTAACTGAAACATATATTTGTATTGATTTTGAATGGCCCATGAATAGGCGTTTTGTATACAAGAGGCTGACGTCCTAGTAAGAGGTGCGTCGCCGAGCAAGAGTTTATACAAGTTTTGTACAAAAGAAAATAAAGCAGCTGTGTGAAAGATGAATGATCCACTGGGTTTCAACTCTGCTATTGCCTTTATAACTCCGAGCGTCTCATCACTTGATGACCTTGGTTGAAGGTGAAGCTGACTGATCGATGCTGTTTGAACTTGATGTAGATACCGGATTCTGGATGCAAAGTGATCCAATGAGACATAGTATTACGCTTTTATCCCTTATTTTTGCCTGGACCGCCCTTTCGGGTTTTCAGTCCACCGGGATACCCATTTTTGCCCAAGCCGCCTTTTCAGGTTTTCGACTTGCCGGGTGTACAGATTTTTTTATTTTCATCCCTTCATTTTGCCCGAACCCTTTTGGTTCGACGGGAAGCCCTAATTTTTGCCTAGGCATGTCAGCCTAGCGGGTCTTGTTTTCATGCGTAGTATTTTTTAACTATGTCTGCATTGGCGGGGTGAGGAAGGTCGTCACCATCCATGTTGGTTAATATCATTGCTCCTCCTGAGAACACATGCTTAACCACAAATGGCCCTTCATATGTGGGAGTCCATTTGCCCCTTGGATCACTCTGAGGAAGGATGATTCGCTTGATCACCAGATCCCCGACTTGATATTCCTGTGGTCTGACCTTTTTGTTAAATGCCCTGATCATTCGTTTCTGATACGTCTGACCATGACAGATAGCAACAAGTCTCTTTTTGTCAATGAGATTGAGTTGATCAAGTCGTGTCTGGATCCAATCATCTTCATCTAGATTTGCGTCCTTCATTATCCGGAGAGAGGGAATTTGTACTTCGATCGGCAAGACTGCCTCCATGCCATAAACCAAGGAGAAAGGAGTTGCCCCGGTTGACGTCCTAGCTGAGGTACGGTACCCATGCAGAGCGAACGGTAACATCTCGTGCCAATCTTTGTAAGTCACTGTCATTTTCTGCACGATCTTCTTGATGTTTTTGTTAGCTGCTTCTACAGCCCCATTTATCTTCGGTCTGTAAGGAGAAGAATTGTGGTGCTGTATCTTGAACTGTTCGCAGAGCTCAGCGATCATCTTGTTGTTCAGATTGGTACCGTTGTCTGTAATAATTCGCTCAGGGACGCCGTATCGACAGATCAGATTGTGCCGAATAAACCGTGCCACAACAGTCTTGGTTACCGTGGCATAGGATGCTGCCTCAACCCACTTCGTAAAATAGTCAATCGCCACTAGGATGAAGCGATGTCCGTTGGATGCCGTAGGTTTTATCTCGCCGATCATGTCTATGCCCCACATTGCAAATGGCCAAGGCGCAGTCAGAACATTCAGGGGAACCGGAGGAACATGCACTTTATCTGCATAGATCTGACACTTGTGGCATGTCCTAGAATGTTGGTAGCAATCAGCTTCCATTGTGGACCAGTAATATCCTGCCCGTAGGATTTTCTTAGCCATCGTATGTCCGCTGGAATGTGTACCAAAGGTCCCTTCATGTAGCTCTTCCATGATCCTTTCTGCCTCAATCTTGTCCACACAACGCAGTAAGGTTGAATCATGGTTTCGTTTGTACAAGATGCCGTTGCTAAGGAAGAACTTGGCTGCGAACCTCCTCAGGAATTTCTTATCATTGACAGAGGCACCTTCAGGGTATTCCTGAGCTTCCAGATATCTCTTCACTTCGTGGTACCAAGGTTTCTCAGTTACCAATTCAGTTTCGAGATCACAACAGTATGCCGGTTCGTCCAGTTTCCAGATGGTGATCCGGGGAGCCTCATTATCCCATTTGACCTTGAACATTGAAGACATTGTAGCTAACGCGTCCGCTAACTGATTCTCTTCTCTTGGAAAGTGTTCGAAGGTTATCTCTGTAAAGTGGGGAATCAGGGTCAACACACATTCTCTGTAAGGAATCAAGTTTGGATGTTTCGTATCCCACTCTCCTTTAATCTGATTGATCACAAGAGCGGAATCTCCGAAGACACTTAGAAATTTGATCCTTAGGTCGATCGCAGCTTGAAGACCCATGATACACGCCTCATACTCTGCCATGTTGTTGGTACAGTTGAAACACAGCCGGGCAGTGAGTGGAGTATGAGTACCTTGTGGAGATATGATTATGGCGCCGATACCATTTCCTAAAGCATTGGAGGCTCCGTCAAAGTGCATAGACCATCGGGATCCTGGTTCAGGTCCTTCATCCGGTCCAGGTACTTCACAATCAGTTACAATCATGATGCTTTCATCCGGAAACTCGAAGTTCATTGATTGGTAGTCATCTACAGCTTGATGAGCTAAGTGGTCTGCCAATACACTCCCCTTGATGGCTTTCCGGGTTGTGTACTGAATGTCGTATTCCGTCAAGATCATCTGCCATCTTGCGATTCTCCCAGACAGAGCAGGCTTTTCGAATATGTATTTTATCGGATCCATTTTTGAGATCAACAAGGTGGTATGAGTCAGCATATACTGTCTCAGCCGGCGAGCAGCCCATACCAAAGCGCAGCAAGTTTTCTCAAGCAGTGAGTATCGGGTCTCACAGTCGGTAAACTTTTTGCTAAGGTAATAAATGGCATGCTCTTTTCGGCCAGACTCGTCATGCTGCCCCAGCACACACCCCATTGAGTTGTCCAACACTGTCAGATATAGGATCAGAGGTCTCCCTTCAACCGGTGGCATAAGGATAGGTGGTTCTTGGAGATAATCTTTGATTCTGTCGAAGGAAGCCTGACATTCATCGTTCCAACGTACTACCTGATCTTTCTTCAGTAGCTTGAAGATTGGCTCACAGGTAGCAGTCAGATGAGAGATGAAGCGAGCAATGTAATTCAGGCGTCCTAAAAAGCCTCTGACTTCCTTCTCCATCTTAGGAACTGGCATCTCTTGAATAGCTTTGACCTTAGCAGGGTCCACTTGAATTCCTTTATCGCTGACCACGAAGCCTAGCAACTTCCCAGATCTTACCCCGAAGGTGCACTTGTTCGGGTTCAATCTCAGTTTGTACAGTTTCAACCGGTCAAACAATTTCTGCAGATGATCTAGGTGCTCTTCCTCAGTCTGGGACCTTGCGATCATGTCGTCCACATACACCTCTATCTCGTGATGGATCATATCGTGAAATAAGGCAACCATGGCACGTTGGTAGGTTGCCCCAGCATTCTTTAATCCGAACGGCATGACCTTGTAACAGAAGGTGCCCCACTGAGTGACAAATGTAGTCTTCTCCATGTCTTCAGGTGCCATCTTGATCTGATTGTAGCCTGAAAAGCCATCCATGAAAGAGAATACCTTGTGCTGAGCTGTATTATCAACAAGGACATCAATGTGAGGTAAAGGGAAGTCATCCTTGGGGCTGGCCCTGTTTAGATCCCTGTAGTCGACACACATTCTGACCTTGCCGTCCTTTTTAGGTACCGGCACCACGTTAGCAACCCACTGAGGGTAAGAAGTCACTGCAAGGAAACCGGCATCAAACTGTTTCATGACTTCGGCTTTAATCTTCTCGGACATCTCTGGGCGCATCCGACGGACCTTTTGTTTAACTGGAGGGCAGTCTTCCCTAGTCGGCAAATGATGGACAACAATATCGGTATCCAACCCTGGCATGTCTTCGTAGGACCAGGCAAAGATCTCCATATAGTCGTGTAACATCTTGGTTAACCGTTGCTTCACGCTGAGCTCTAGGTTGGCACCAATCTTTACCTCTTTTCTATCTGCCTCAGTACCCAGGTTTATGGTTTCCACTGGCTCTTCATGGGGTTGAATTGCCCGCTCTTCCTGAAGCGACAGTCTTGCAAGCTCGCCAGGCACTTCACAATCATCTTCACCTTCGTCTTCGGCTAAGTTGATCGGATTTTCGAAGTCATAATTGGCAGTAGCAGAGCTGTTATCAGTGAGATCCAGAGTGGATTGGAACCTGTATGAGTGAGTGTGTGTGTAAATACAGCTGTTTTGAAAATTATGTAAAGGAAAAGAAAGACAGAAAAGGAACACAATATTTGTAATGCAAAAAACGTCCAAGATTTTCATTCATGGTATATGAAATGACAATTTGTATGCCCTCACAAATAGAACCACGGTGCCTCGGGTAAGTCACCGGGCCATAGAGTTTATCATTGTTTATTACAAAATAACAAAACAAAGAAATTTATTACTTAGTAACAAAAGAAAACAGGGAGATTGTCCTTTGCGCTCCAATTGTTAAGTCCACTGTCAGCAGCCGGGTAGATCCAGCTATCGAACTCAGCTTCATCAACTTCCTCTTCATCCCCAATGGCATTGACTCCATGAGCAGGCAGGGGAGCTATCACCACATTAGGCTTGTCAGATGCCTCAAACTGTACCTCCTTAGCGTCAATGAGGTCCTGCAGCTTGTTCTTTAGTGCCCAACAGTCATCAGTAGAGTGCCCCGGGCTTTCTGAATGGTAAGCACAACGAGCATTCGGGTTGTACTTGGGGGATGCAGTATTTGGAAACTTCGGCGCCTCCCTGACAGTCACTAAATTAGTTGAGAGTAACTGTGGCAGGATCTGCGACAAAGTCATGTTTAAGCGGGTGAATTCTCTCCGGGGTCTTTCCACCTTCTGAGTATTGTTTGGCCGGGGAGCGGCAGCAGGCTTAGCAATCATGACCGCACTGACAGATTGGCAGTGTTCATTTCTCTCTGATCTCCTAGAACCATATACGGCACTAGACTCTTTTTTAAACGGTTTCTTTTCTGAACTAGCTGATGCGCCCTTCGCAATCTTCCCAGATTTCAGTCCAGCTTCAATCCTCTCTCCAGTCAAGATTAAATCAGTGAAACCAGCAGAAGAATTCCCAATAAGATGGTTGAAGAATGGCCCAGATAGGGTCCCCAAGAACATGTCAACCAACTCCCGATCAGTCAATGGTGGCTGCACCCTGCCAGCCAGGTCTCTCCACTTCTGAGCGTACTCCTTAAAACCTTCGCTTGCACCTAACGCCATACCCTGGAGTTGGGTACGTGTGGGGGCAAGGTCGGCATTATACTGATACTGCTTGTAGAAAGCAGTAGCCAGCTCCTCCCAGTTACGAACTTTGGTCCCATCCAGCTGATAGAACCATTCGAGATGAGTCCCTGAAAGACTCTCCTGGAAGAAGTGGATCCATAGATTCTTGTCCGCAGAGTACGGCTGAATTTTCCGAACATAGGACCTTAAGTGCAGCTTGGGACAAGACGCCCCGTCATACTTCGAGAAGGATGGTGCTTTGAATTTATGCGGGATAATCACACCAGTCGACAAACCCAGATCTCCGAAATCCAGCCCAGGTGCCTGTTGCACCTCCATAGCCTTCAACCTATCCTCCAGTTGTTTGTACCTGTCATCTGCAGGAGGGTACTGCTCTTCATCAAAATCTGTCTCGTTGTCGGACCACTGGAGTGGGAACCTTTACTTCTGCCTGAGAAGGACTCCTGCCAACAGAAGAACCAGCCTCTTCATGCTGCAGAGTATTACCAAACCTTCGGCCCGAGTTGAACAGAACAGTTCTTCTTTTCTTCTTCTTCTCCTTCTTCAGGAGCATAGCCTTCAGTTCTTCTTGGCCTTTAGCTAGACCCTTGATTAATTCCTGGAATTGCGCGTTCTGCGCCTGAAGAGCCTTGATTGATGTCTCGGTTGATTCAGATCCGGGATTCATGGTGCTGAAATAAACAGCGAAGAACTATAAGCAACCTGAAAAGGGGAAAAACCTGCTATGCACATGATGTATGAAATGCGTATGGATTATGTTTTCAAAGACAATCGGGAATCAACTTCGTAAACAAAAAGAGAACACACTTTATTAGATTCAACTTTGCAACTGAAATTATTCAACAAGGTTGCCCTTAGGCGTTACATGAAATGGAACAACTGGAAAGGAAATAAAAACTGTAAAGGCACATTCAGAATTCCTCATTGATCCCATGGTCTCCTCTTCTCAGTACGGAGGTAGGCATTCAGAGCTCTCTCATTCTCCAACTGCTTTGTCAGCTTCTGGATCTTTGATTCCTGCTCGTTGAACTTTTCCCGGTAAGAATCCCGCTCTTCTTGCAGCTGCGACCAAGATCTCTTCAATGTCTCATAATCAGTAGGTATCTGAGGAGGAAGGACAGTTGGAGGAACACCATCTTTATCAGGACACTCAAGAATGACGGGTCTGACAGCTTCATACGGCATACCTAACTTCTGAGCACGGGTGCGGACCCATTTGTAGTAGGCTTCCATAGGTAGAGAAGTCTTTGGCCCTAGCTCTTGTGGGTCAGCTTTATGAACCTTGTCCCAAGCCTTGATGAACCTACGACGCAGCTCGTCACTATCCACCTGAAACTCAAAACTGATGTGAGGCACTAACATCTCATGGGGGCCTGCTCTTCTTGCTCTTCCAAACTGACGGAGTGCTAGACATGGATTGTAAGAGATCCCTCCTTGAGTACCAATCAGAGGAACATTAGGATACTCCCCGCATCGATCAATAATAGCTATCTCATCCAAACCTCTGCAAGTCCAAATGATGTCTTTATCGGTGAGAGACATTAACCTGTGAGCCCAACCTCTTCCTTCTTGGTTCTTCAGTACGAACTTAGGGAGGTGCGAAATAAACCACCTCACCAACAAAGGGATACAACACCATAGGGTTCCTCGTCTTCGGGTAGTACGGGCATGAAGTTGTTGCAAGATGTCACCCAAGAGAGTGGGCACAGGGTTCTGAGACATAAAGATCCTAATGGAAGTGACATTGATGAAGTTGTCAGGATTAGGAAACAGAACTAACCCATAGATTAGGAGAGCCAAGATGTCTTCATATGCCCTAAAATCCAAGTCATTCCAGAAGCTGTTAGCTTTACCAATCAGAAACTTGGCCAAGAAACCCTTAACTCCGCTTCTAGTTACCCAGTTGTCCGTTACCTCTTGGTGGGTCAAAGGGAGAGCTGCAGCAATGTCCTCAAGCCTGAGGGTCTTTTCCCAACCAGTAAAGGGAGTCTGATCCAAGATAGGGATACCAAGCAGATTAGAGAACTCTTCCAGGGTAGGGACCAGCTGGAAGTCTTGAAAGGTAAAGCACTGGTACTGAGGGTCATAGAACTGGGTCAGAACACTCATCAACTGTTGATCCCGCTTTGCAGTGACTAAACTGAGAAGAGAACCATGCCTCTGAATGAAGGAAGTGGTGTTTGGAATTCTGCTAACCAATTCATCAAGCAACTCAGGTGAACGAACAAAGTTGAACCGGATAGTATTCCTTCGCACAGGCATCATAATGTCCTACAAAACAGAGCAAAGATGAAACCCTCTTGTCTTTGAAACGGTCAGTTCTTATGCAGGATGCATGCAATGCTCATGATGCTATGATGTTATGATAAGGCACACCACATACAGATACAAATGCAAACATGGTAAGGCACACAAGTCACACAAGGCAAGCCCCTAAAGTTTAGGCCAGCATGAGGTCTAGGTACTACCCTCTTTCAGTTTGTTGGTTCATACCTGTCCTAATCAAAAGTAACCGGGTTCTTAGAGGATCCCAATATCATTGACTACCCTCAATCGGTCATAACTCCAGCATCGCAATCTTTTCTTGCGGCCAGAACCATCACGAGAGTTTAGCCTCAATGGGCGTAGCATACTGCTACAATTCTAAAGGCCAAGTTGTGTCAATTAAGGTTCTAAGGTTGTTGGTGCTTAATGACTCCTTAGAAGACCCATATTCTCCTCGTTGCGACACAAGGGATATCGGTACAAACTAAGGTGCCACACCAACGTAGCCACTGTTTCACCTGTGTCGGTCTACGCCGGACAGGTCCCTCACAGCTTATGCTACCTAAACAGGGTATCCCCAGATCCGGGTTAGGATCTATGTATCTCCGATGCAACCCACAATAGTAAAGCAAGCAAATCAATACAAGTGAAAACACAGTTATGACCTAGCCCTAAGGTACACCTCACTTTATAAGATATCCCCAGCAGAGTCGCCAGTTCTGTGATCGGTGGATCTGGAACTGACTGTTTTTTAGCTGGTTTCGCGAGAATGTCGCGGAAGCAAGAGTCGCCACCGTCTTTTATTTTCTCCAAATGGAAAGGACAAAAGCACAGAAAAATTCCTTTAAGAGATTGCTCTCGGTTCGGGAGGTAGATTATAGAAAGGGAAGGTGTTAGCACCCTTTCTATCCATGGTTATCCATGGGCTCTTAGATACTTGCTCATTTGTGTTTTCAAAAATGGTTTGTTTGCTTTTCAACTGTGGGTTTTAAAAAAGTTTCTTTGAAAAATTTCAGATCGACTCATACGTCAGAGTGTTTGAAAAATTTGCTTTGAAAGCTTTTGAAAATGTGTTGGTGAAAAGATGTTTTTGAGTTTGTTTTGAGATTAGAGCAAGTATCTACGAGAACCTACCTACCCTAAGGAATTCGTCTGTGTAGATGTCCTTTAAAGTAGTGCCATCCCACCATTGAGAGGTAGGTAGCATCACCGTTGGAGGTGTTCGGGTCAATTCGAGGTTCGGGACATGGTGATCACCAGAGCAATAGGAAGACACCTTAGAAGCTACCCTCATGCCAGGTTCCCGGATCATGAGGACTTACTAAGACATCCTCTACTCGACGATCACCTTTCGGGGCAAGGCAACAGGGAGGCGTACCCTAGGGGTGGTGTGTGCGAATTGTGTGTCAGTTTCATTGATATTTGTCTTGTCATGTTTATTTGTGATCTACGCTTGATTTTAATTAGGGCCATTCATTCTTGCATGCATATTTAACAGTTATAAAGTTTGCGGAAAAATAAATCTAAGGCTATTACAAATGGCGCGGGTCCACATCGCCAAAATTAAACCGGACCCGATTTAGCGGAAAAATAAAGAAAGCGAATAAAAGTGCGAAAAGTAAAATTGTTACAAGGCTTAGGGACATGTACATAATTATAATAAGCGACAAAGTAAAATGCGCGAAAACAAAATAATTAAAGCGGCGGGCGTTGGACCTTTTTTTGCAAAATACTAAATTAATAAGGAAATAAAATAAAAAAATGAAAAATTAAATGTTTTTTGGTATTTTGTGTTTTTTAGATTTAAAAGAAAAAAAGAAGGAATTAATTATAATTGACTAACCCTAATTCTATTGTTTTTTAAGTTTATTGTGAAAATATTATATTAACCTAAATTAAACCCTAATTTTTTATTTATGTACATTTAATTATAAAAATAAAATAAATAAATAAATAATATTATGATAAAAAAGGGAAAATTAAAAGGTATAAAAATTATTAATTAACCTAATTCTATATTTTTTGGATTTTATTAAAAAGGAATTAAAGTTAAAAACCTAATTAAACTAAATAATTACATGTAATTTATTTATAAAAGTAATTAAAATAAAAATTATATTTTTTGCCTTTTTCTGATTTTTATGATATTTTTCATATTTTGTAAAAATAATTACCGAATTAAAACAACAAAATAAATAAAATAATAATTAAAAGGATATAAGGACAATAAATGAAATTAGCAAACCAGGGTGGGGTGTAGTCCCAAAATTGGAGGTCAAATTAGTGGAATCTGGCCCAATAAGCATGGCCCTTGTTGACTTTGCCAGTTGTGTGCTAACGCGTTGACCCTTGTGCACGTGTTCTTCAGATCCAGGCCATTGATTTGGAGCAGCCAGACGCGCGTATGATGGGATGATGATGGAACATGGTGAACCACAATAGGCGCGCTGCATAAGAATTTACATTGAAAAATAATATTGCAATTTGCCAGACCTGGGACTTGAACCCAGGTCTTGAGGATTAACCATATCACGCTTTACCAACTGAGCCACTGCATTTCAATTAATATATCATAGCAAATAAATAACAAAAAGTAAAACCCACGCGTAATGGTTAGAAACGCGCGCAAATTTGAAACACCCAATCACTGCTGGCCAACGCATCATCGTCTTCGTTCTCTTTTTTTTCTTCTGAAACATAAGGGCTATAGGCAACGGTTTTAGAAGTGTGGTTTTAGGCAGCTTTCAAGAAAATAGCGATTAGGCTATTCTTGAACATAAATTCATCGCGACTATTGGGATCTCTTCGTCCAGTTGAGCTGAGTTTGATAGTGGTGATTTTGAGTCCTAATTTCACTTAGTTATGAAAGCCCCAATCTGGAAAACCTGTAACCCTAATATTTAACAATGGCGTAATCTCGTATAGCACAGAAAAACTCAATTAAACATGTCAGTTAACTTCAAAACATTATGATAAACATGAATCAATGGACAAAATGCTGTAAAAACGTTTAAATCATGATGCACGATTTTGGAAATTTTACTATACAGTTCGAGTTCAAACTACCAATTCTTGGAGATTGGCTTGTGGTTTGTGATTGGTACACGTTCAGAATTGTCCCAGGAATCTAATGGAATGGAAGTTGAGGCTTGAATCGTCTCCTAACCTTGAAAACAGTTTTGTGTTTTATGGAAAAAATTTCAGTTTGCAAAGTGTTCTTGGGGCGCAGCTTAGAGTGTAAGGCCATTAGGTTTTGATTCCTGAATATGTATAGAGCATATTAGGTTAAGAAAATTGTACAAAATCTTTTGAATTCATTGTTTTGCATATTTGATTTTGTAAAAATATTTTCATATCTTTTTTCATGTTACTTTTGTTCAATCAGCTCAAATCAAACCAAAACTTGCCTAATTAGAATGTGCATGAGATCTTGAGGTTAGAATGTGCATAAAAAGATTTTTTTAGGTCAAGTTTATATTTTCTACATATTTAAATAATTTAAATGAATTAATATTAATATAAATTCAAATAAATAATTAAAAAATGAGAAAATACTTCCCCTTGGGCTTAATGGTCGTGCATAGGCTTGGCATGAAGAAACTTGGAAGAAAAAATGGGCCCATTTGCATTTTTAGGTCATTTGAACCATTGTTGACTTTTCCAAATTCCCAAAAATTTCCCAACTTCCACAAGGCATAACTTGCTCAATTTATAAGCTTTTCCCATGTTCTTGGACATTTTGGAAAGGTCTTTGAGTCCTTTAACCAATGCCTTTGGTCCCATGTCATTTTGATTTACCAATCTCAAGTTATGGCCTTTGACTTAAAGTCCCTTTTTGTTGACTTTTGAAAATGACCTATAATGTTGAAATTGATAACTTTTTGTGAGAGCATTTCTTGGACTTGAAGTATGAAGATGAGTTGTAGGAAATGTCTTTCTCTTCAAAATGAGCTATGGATGGAATTTTTCTGATAATCCATGTGAAAGTTATGCCCTGGTCAATTTCAATTGACCTTTTCAACTGTCCAAATATAGCAACTTTTGCATCTTTGATGGTTTCTGAGCCAAATTTTGAGAATCATGATCAAGCATTGATCAAATGATGTTTGTGGCTTCAAAATGACATATTGACCAAAAATTTGAACTTTTGACTGTCAAATGACCATTTTGCCCCTACAGTTGACTGTAGTGCAATCTAGGGTTTTGACTGTGCAATTTTGAGCTGAATGCCTTGAAACTTGATATGAGGATACTTGACCATGTTTGTGAGCATATGAGACTTGATTGGGCATTTGAAAACTTCCTTTCTTTGATCAGAACACAAACCCTAGTTTTGACTGTATAGGAGACAGTTGAACTGCATAACCCTTGGGGAATTTTGTGACTTGGCTTGACAAATCTTGGAGCATATGGGAGGGCAAATTTTGGGGTGCAACAAGATGCATTTATACTCTGCAGGGGACAAGCTTCCAGAATCTACTGAGGAAGATGATTCAACTCTGGCGGGGAAGCTTTTTTAGACTGCGCTGGGAAATGGCTCCACTAGGGGTATCTTGTATTCTTATATTTCGTTGATGAATATTAAGACTGTCGGGGATACTCTTTACGCTTGCTGTGGAATATCTTTATACTCCGCTGGGGAATATTAAGACTTTCTGGGGATACCAAGCTTTTTTAGGGTTGATGGTAGACTAACTCTGCTTGGGGAGAGTATTGCTGATTTGTACATAGTTGCAAGTCTCAGCTGGGAGAGCCACCATTACTGCCTTACTCTGCGGGGAGTGAAGGTATCTTGGTCATACTCTTCAACTGAATCTACCTTGTACCTGGTGGACAGAGCAGCTTGTACAGTTCGGACAATTCTTATTGCCCCAGTTTTTACGGGAGAAGAAGGCCTATGAGGTGCTTGATAACTTCCGATTGACAAATCTTCTTCTGGTAGGCAAGTGACGAGATGATGGGACATAGTCGTACGCTTTGATCCCTAATTTTTGCCTGGACCGCCCTTTCGGGTTTTCAGTCCATCGGGATACCCTTTTTTGCCCAAGCCGCCTTTTCAGTTTTTCGACTTGCCGGGTGTACAGATTTTTTTTTAAATTTTCATCCCTTATTTTTGCCCGAACCCTTTTGGTTCTCCGGAAAGCCCTTATTTTTGCCTAGGCCATTCGACCTAGCGGGTCTTTGATTATGCGTAGTATATATTTTTTTTATGTCCACGCTCTCAGGATGTAGGGAGGTGTCATTGTCGGTAGTATTGTGTTGTCATACCACCAGAAGATGTTTGATCATGCAAGATTCGTTGCTGGAATTCATGTCCTATGCCCCAAGTGACTCAGGCGGAGATTTGCCCCTGGCTATTTGGCATCTTGAGAGATTCCTTGAATCTTGATTTGACTGCCCCAGATGATGGAAAATGATCATGTTTGCCCCTTGGTTGGAAGTGTTTTTTCCACTTGAGGTGACTCTTTTTATTGAGAAGGTTTTTTGTTCACTAGATACTCGTCGTGCAAATTTCTCTGCTGTTTGAACAAATAGCCATATGCAAACAATGTTATTTTAAGAATGCAAAGCTTATGTCTGTCTTGAAGTTTTTTTTTTGAAAATGCAGTTTTCAATAAAATAAGTGAATTTTTGTAAAATGTGATGTCAACTCAGGATTTTACAGCAAGCCCTACAGGAGTCAGGATACCTTTTGTAACAGTATGCTTTCGAACTAACCCATGCTTCAGCTAGGACTTTTAAGGGTTGTAACGTGGCCTGGTTCAAGGTTTAAGAAACAAAGGATAAAGGCTCAAGGTATATTTGTACCCATCCGCTCTTCGTGATGTTCTTCGATCCTAAACTCAGCTAACCGTGCATTTAGATCCTGTTTGAGTCTTTGCTCTGATATACCAGTGATGGTTTGGATACTGACAGTTTATTTTGAATAGGCAGTCATTTCTTTTTTGTTGAGGGTTTGTAGGACCTCTTTCTTTTCGATTTTATTATCCCTGTCTTTTTTCCTGAACTGTTTCTTTTGTGATTACAGTCAGCAGGATGCCCCAGTTTTGTAAGTCTCCTTCATAGGTTTTGACTTATTGGGCTTTTGTTTTGAGAGATAATGACTGCCTGTCCTTACGATTATACGGAACCATCACTGTCTTTTGTCTCGGAAGGACTTCTTTGATGCCATTCATTGTGCACCTGGATCAGCTGTGAAAACTACCCTGCCCCGGGTTGTGATTAAGGGTTTTAATTTGTGAAAAGAAAAACTCCAACTTCTTTGGCTCAAAGGGGTTGACTAGGGATTATCTTCCTTATAACTCCACTATTTAGGATTTGAAACACTGCCTGTACCTCGTCAGCGGGGTCTATTCAAAAGCATACTGTAAAGATCGTGGTATGGTTTTCGTCATCCTCCCTCAAAAGGTTTAGAATTTTTTAATCGAGAGTTGAACATCACAAAAAATGAAAGCAATTTGAATATAGTGAATATGAATGGATTGATTCAAAACAGACATATGCGATGCATTGATAAAGTAATAAAGTTTGACATGAATAAATGTTTGAACAATCAACAGAAAATTACAAATTGAAAATTCCAATGAACAAAAAGTCTTCTCGTCTCAGGACTTGTCACTTCAAATGGTGAACCTTGGAGGGATGGTAGAAGAACTCAGCCTGACCATCTTGTGTGAATTCCAATGCTCCTTCATCAATCAGGTTTTGAATTTTGTATTTCAACTTCCAACAGTCATCAGTATCATGCCCCGGGCTATTATAATGGTATGCACACCTTGCATCAGGATTGTAGTCAGGAGAAGAAGTCTTAGGGTTCGGATGAGGGTTTATCACCGTAACCAGATTCAATCTCAATAGGTGTTGCAAAGCTTGAGACAGCGGCATGTTGAGCTTGGTAAACGGCCTATGATTAACCCGTTTTTTATGGCAAGGTTGTTGTTGAACCCGTGAGGTAGTAGAAACTTGGAGAGGTCTATTCTTCATCAAACCAAACCTTTGACTTCTCGGAAGTTGATTAATGACTTGATCCTCAGCCTTGACTATTTGCTTCATACTGTTGTATCTGTCTTGATGAAGCTGGTTGATCATGGTTCTCAACTCTTCTTGCTCCCGAGCTAAGCCTTGGATAAGAGCCATCTGCCCCAACATCTGGGTTCTCATTGCATATACCTCAGCTTGCAGATGTTTCAGCCATTCGTCCTTATTGTCTTCAGGACTTTTCTTGACCAAATTCCCCATGAGGAGTGTTCTCAACTCTTCCTGCCCCTTGGATAGGTTTAGGAAGATTTCCCTGAACTGAGTCTCTTGAGCATGAAGATCCTGGTTGTCTTGTTAGAGAGCCATTGCTGAAATAAACAGCGAGAACATGAGAGACCTGTAAAGGGTGACCTGTTATGCAATGATATGTATGATATATGTATGCAATGTTTTCAAGGATCTCGTGGGGTAAACAAAGAAACTTGTTAGAATTTGAATTTTGCAGCTGGATTGAAGGAACTTCATGTTGCTGAGAGTCCTTCTTCAAGAGTCAAGCTCACCATATCGAGTAGGTCATAGCCCCTGACTCAAGTTATCATGTTTTGATCTCCAAACAACCTTGGCTAGAGGAAAATAAATCCCCTTGCCCCTTTCTAGGCATTTGGTTCATCATGACCTGCATCACAAATCCTTGAAATCCTTGAAATGGTTAAGGAAATGTTATGGTATGATGTTATGATGTATATGCTATGCGTTGAAGCAAGGTGTGAGGTGATATAAGTAAGCCCTGCAATGAATAAGGACCGTAAACAAAACCTGCAAGGAACTCATGTTGTCAGATAACAAGAATGTGCAAGTAGTTCAGATTTGAAGGCATACAAGTCACACAAACAGCCTTAAGTTTAGGCTGGCATAGAGTTTAGGCATTACCCTCTTTCAGTTTCAGTTGGTTAAGACCTGTCCTAAAAATAGTAACCGGATTCTAAAGGATCTCAATATCACTGACTACCCTCAATCGGTCATAATTCCAGTTTGGCTACCTTTTCTTGCGGCCAGAACCATCGCGAGAGTTTAGTATCAATGAGTGTAGCATACTGCTACTGTTCTATGGCCAAGTTGGTCAATTTAAGGTTCTAAGGTCAGTTGGTGCTTAATGACTCCTCATAAGACCTATATTCTCCTCGTTCCAACACAAGGGATATCGGTACAGACCAAGGTGTCACACCAACGTAGCTACTGCTTCATCCGTGTCGGTCTACGCCGGACATATCCCTCACAGTTTATTGCTACTTACCTAAAAAAGGGTACCCCCAGATCCGGGTTAGGATCTATGAAACTCCGATACAAACCCACAAAGATAAATCATACAAAGCATACAATTGAAAACACAAGTGATCTAGTCCTAAGGTACACCTCACTTATAGTCCTCCCCAGCAGAGTCGCCAGTTCTGTGATCGGTGGAAATAAAACTGACTGTTTTGGAATGCTGGTTCGCGTTTGCGTTTGTTTTTGCAAAATGTCGCGGTAAGCAAGAGTCGCCACCGTCTTTTATTTTATCCAACAAGGAAAGGACAAAAGCACAGAAAAATTCCTTTTCGAGATGTTTCTCGGGTTCGGGAGGTAGATTATAGAAAGGGAAGGTGTTAGCACCCTTTCTATCCGTGGTTATCCACGGGCTCTTAGGTACTTGGTCACTATGTTTTCAAAAAGTTTTGCTTTGCTTGTGTTCGTGGGTTTTGAAAAAAAGTTTTGTTTGAAAACTTCGATTTAACTCTTGTTTCTGTCCTCAAGAGTGTATGAAGTGTTTGTTGAAAACTTTGTTTGAAAAGTGTAAGTGCGAAAAGTAATTTTGTTTTGAAAGAGCAAGTACCTGAGAACCTCTACCTACTCAAAAGAAATTTAGCTGTGTAAATGTCCCTTTAGACAATGCTATCCCACTATGAAGGAGTAGGTAGCATCGTCGTCGGAGTTTTCGGGTCAATTCGATTAAGGGACATGTGGTCACTAAAGCAATGGTAGGACGCCTTAGCGGTAACCCTAATGTCTTAGATCATTTTTATCCGAGGAAACCGTTTCGAGGCAACTTTGATCTTTAGACAGGAGGGCGACCTCTAAAACTTCCTATACTCAATGACCACGTCGAGGCAACCAAGTGAGGCGTACCCTAAGAGTGGCATGTGCGAGTGTGTCAGATTTCAGTTATGTTATCTTTGTACATGTTATGGTGAGCTACGATTTAATTTTAAATTAAGGTAGATCTTGTCATGCATAGCCTATTAGCATACATCTAGCAGTTAATAATTGCGGAAAATAAAACTAAGCTATTATAAGGCGTCGGGTATTTACATCGCCAAAAACAAACCCTTGAAAAGTAAATGCGGAAAATAAACGAAAGCGATAAAAAGTCCTAATTAAAACTATTACATCCTCGGAGCAAATACATAATATGGATCAAAATGTGAATCAAAAAATCACACGTGCGAGAGAAAAAAAATCGAATCGGAGAGTTTTTAGGGTTTTGACCCTTTTTTAAGAAAGAAGGAGATTTTTTGTTATTTCTTGCATTTAATTAAATTAAAACTAAACTAATTAATTAATTAAATAAAAAAGGATATTTTTTGGGTTTTTGAATGTTTAAGGAAATAAAAAATAAAATGATTAAATATATTAATTAACTTAATTCTACACCAATTTTTATTTATTGCAAAAATATTATTATTATGCCTAATTAAAACTACACAAATTATATTAATATTTATTTACAAAAATAAACTAATTAAATTTAATAAAGAAAAATATTATATTTTTTATGTTTTCTGATTTTATTGAGAAAATGTTAATTATTTTTGTTAGTAACTAATTAAATGATAAAATTAAATAAGTAAAAGAAAAAATATAATGAAAGAAAAATAAAAGGCAAACTCAGGGGGTCTGGGTCTAGGTTGGAGGTGTATTTGACAATCCTGAAGCCCAAAACATCATGGCCTTTGTTGACTTCTCCACTTCCATGTGTATGCGTTGACTGTAGAGTATGGTGGATACTCAACTTTGGCCATTGGATTTGGGTTTGGAGACATCTGGCGCTTGGGAATTGGAGGTGTATGGTGGACCTCAAGGCATGAGAGACGTTGGATCAGCTGCAAGAAAATAATAACAATATGTTGGGGGACCTGGGATTCGAACCCAGGCCCCAGTGCTCAATGCGTGTTCGCCCTAGCCACTGAGCCATTCACTTCTTTTGTAAATATGATACACAAGAATTAATATGTAGCAAACAAACGCTTATGCCTGGAAAAAAAATAAAACGCGCGTTAATTCAAAACAGACCAATGGGAGAGCGACGCGTGGTCGTCTTCTTCCCCCAAACCCTGTATTTTTTTCCTGCGGATTTGATTCCGCATCAAAATCCGTGGCTCATCTCTAAAATCCACCCTAGGCTATGAAAATTCCATCTAAGGCCATGGCTGATCTCGTCTCTGCCTCCAGATCACTCCTATACCAATTATTGTGGCCAATTTTCCTTTCATCAAAAACACCTAAAAAGCAAGCACATGAACCCTAGAATCGGGCATCACGATACATGGCCTAAAAACAAAATTGACTATTGCAGTTATGTTAGAAATCAAACAATAAACATGAATATGCTAATGTTTTGAAGAAAAAGTGCAAGAATAGAAGATCACGATTCCATGTTCAGAGGTCCATTCGTGACGACTTACAGTGCGCTGTAGGTGATGAAAAGGCTTGGTTTCACTTGGTATAGCACCACTGGATGTCCAGGAAGAAAGCTACGTTCTCTTTTTGATCTGAAAGTGCCTGCAATATCGTTCTTGATCTCACACTTTTTCAAGAATTTTTGCAATTTGCTCTGGCCGTTTTTAGCAGTTCTTTGTGCGTGAATTAGGTTATGGTTGGCTTGCTTGCATATAAGGCAATCAGTCTAGGTTAAAAATTTGGATCCAACCCATGTGCATTGAAGATTAAATCCTTGATTGATAAATCAAATATTCTTGATTTTCCATGATTGAACAAGTTGCCAAAATTGGATATTTTTGTACCTTTTTGATTGTGCACGAATTGGTCAACATATTTGGATCATATTTGGTTCACAAATTGATTTAAAAATCAAATATTCTATTTTCTTATAATTTAAATTAATTAAATGAATTAATATGTATTAAAAATCCATTTAATCAATAAATTTAAGAAAATAAATCCCATTTAACTTGGTGGGTCGTGTATAGGTCATGGGTGAAGTTTCAAGAAGAGATTTGAGGCCCATTAGCAAAAAGAAGGTGTTTTGAGCAAAGTTGACTTTTGCAAATTCATGAAAATTTCCCAACTTCTCCAATGCACAACTTGCTCAATTTTGATCATATGACCATGTTCTTGGACATTTTGGAAAGCCCTTGAAGTCCTCTAACCAATGCCTTTGGTCCCATGTCATTTGGATTTACCAATCTCAAGTTATGGCCTTTGACTCAAAGTGTACTTTTGTTGACTTTTGAAATTGACCTATAATGTAAAAATTTGTAACTTTTTGTGAGAGCATTTCTTGATCTTGGAGTGTGAATATGGATTGTAGGAAATTGCATCCTATTCAAAATGAGCTTTGGATGTAATTTTTCTGATAAACCATGAAAGAGTTATCCCCTTGTCAAAGTACAGTTGACTTTTTTACTGTCCAAAAATAGTAACTTTTGCATCTTGGTGATTTTTGAGCTATTCTTGTGAAATCCTGATCAAGACTTGATCAAATGATGATTGTGAACTCAAAATAAGATGTTGCCCAAGAATTCTGACTTTTGACTGCAAAATGACCATTTTGCCCTTGTAGTTGACTGTAGATCAAATGGAGCTTTTGACTGTGCAAATTGGCACTATGAGTCTTGAAACTTGGCATGTAGGTGCTAGAGAATGTATATAGGCCTATGAGACTTGATTGAACCATTGAGAACCCCAAATTCCTTGAAAGAACCAAAACCCTAATCTTGAATTGACTGCCTTAGGAGGTGACTTGACTGTACAACCCTTGAGCAATCTTGAACCATTTGGAGATGATTCTTGACAAATCTTGAGGAATATGGGAGGGAAAATTTTGGGGTACAACAGAAGGGCAAATAGATTGCCTTGGTTAAAGTGGTTCGGCTAGGAGCTGCTGGTGAAAGCTTGACTTGGGAGTTGGAGAGCTAGATGCGAGACTCCTATCCTGAATTGTTTGATTAAGGTAAATTTTCGAGGACGAAAATATTCTAAGTGGGGGAGAGTTGTAACGCCCGTAATTTAATTAATTATTTAATTAAATTATTTTTGGAATATTTATGAAGTTGTGTTATAATTAATTGGATTTATTTTATTAAGTGGAGAAATAATATTAGAGATATAATATTATGTGGTGAAATAATATTAAAAGTGTAATATTATTTAATGTGGGCCTATTTTTAGAGAGTAGAAGTAATAAGGGGGTGTGTTGGTTTTAGGACCAATAAGGAATAATGGAATAATAGGGTTATTTTATTATTTGTTAGAAGGGAGAGAAGAAAGAAGCAGTAGAAAGAAATGGGGATTTGGAAGAGAACGTGAAGCTGCTGGAAAAAGTGGAAACCGGCAAGAACGAAGATTCAACCCGAAAATTGTAGAGCGACCTTCAATCCAAGGTAAGGGTGGGGTTCTGACTTTATAATTGGGTTCATGATGTTTTATATGTGGGGTTATAGGTGATTATTGTTTTGTTCTTGAATTGGATATGTATGATGATGTATGATGAAGATTTAATGACTTTTTGATGGATAATGATGTCCCTATGTCGTTTGATCGAGGTAGTATTATAGGATAATGTTAGGTGATGATTTACCATGTTTATAATAAGGTTTGTAGGGCTGTGACATGATTCCCGTAGTGTAAATAAAAAGGAAAACGCAAAATTTATACATAACGTAACATGATGCATCAACCTCAAATGCTATGTGTCGATACAAGAAGGATGAGAGACTCAGGATGAGTCGACAAAAAGAAAAGATGCGTCGATACATGATAGTTGCAAGACTCAGGATGAGTCGATCAGTGAGAAGCATGTGTCGATACATGCTGTGTATGAGACCAGGATGGGTCGATCCATAAGGAGGATGTGTCGACTCACGTTGTACAGATAAAGCATGTACGCGTCGATCCATAGGGTTTTGCGTCGACCCTTAATGACTGATTTTTGACAGATTCAATTTCAATTGCTGTAACTTGAGTTTTTGGATGCTGTTTGAGGTGCCGTTCGAAGCGTTGATTAACTAACATGATAAATTTATTCTAGATGATTAAAACGATGAGTAAGAAGTGTAATCCTAGTAGCCAATTTAGTATTTAGAATTAGTTCCCGTGTTGGTCGTTGTGCTGATTTTTAAACAGAATGATGAATAGGAGATGTTTAGAAACTGCTGTTTGGATTATGACAGTATGATTAGTGACAGTAGCGATGTAAAATTGGAGAATAACAATATGGATTATTGTAGTATTAATGTACAACTGAGTTGTTAGTGAGATGTTATTAACGAGTTGTGTTTGATAAATTATGATGAATAAATGACGTTGATGAATAAACGATGTTTAATGAATTATTTTGATGATATGAGATGTTGATGACGAGACATTGAGATGCATTTGAGATGTATTTTGAGATGTTATTTTGAGATGTTAATTTGAGATGTTTTGAGATGATTTTAGATGTTATTGACTTGGGTGTTGTTATTACATTCATGGTTGTGTCGCATACATTGCATTTTTGAGATGGAGCTTATGCTCGTTGTGATGGCCTGGATTGGCAAATTTTGAGATGAAGGCTATGCCTTGTTGATGCCTCTATTAATTGGCAAATTTTTGAGATGGGAGTTCTGCTCCAATGGTACCACATGCATTTGCATTGTATTGAGTCGCATTATAAGAGTGAATGATAAAGTGTATTTTGATGTTGATGAAGGTGTATATATGTTGTGATTGCTGTTGATTATGAGATGAAAAGTGGTGATGTTATTGATCTAATTTAATATATTAATTATCATTCGCTTTATTATATTGTTAGATATCTGACCCCTTCTGTTTGAATGTTGCCCTTATGTTGGTAACCTACAGGTAATCGCGAGTGAAGGCTGTATAACTTCAATAGTTCGAGTCGGTGTCATTGCTCTGATATGTAACACCCGGGGGGATGAACACTTGCTGATTTTAGACTGTTTTTTTTCAATTGTTGAACTTTAAATTAATGATTATTGAATATGAGATGTTTCATAGTTGCTGTTTTGTTTAAAGATGTTATTGAAGAATTTCGCTGCGTAGATGTTGAATTATTTTATTAAAGATGTTATGACGATGGTTCATCCGATGTTTGAAAGTGTTATATACCATGATGAATGCAATGAATTTGTTAGAAGAATTTGTAACGTCCCGATTCATTTGTATGATTGAAATTTTATAACTCTGATTTATTTTGCATAATTTGCTTGGGGTAGAATTGGGGTGTTTCACCAAGGCTCGAACCTGTGACCTTAAGCATTTTTGCGCGCTGCCTTACCACTGAGGTGGATGTACATCCGTTAGTTCAAATGAAAACAAAAATACATAATATGAACCCCTTCCTTGCCATGTACTTCGTCTTCTTCCTCTAGCCAGCCGGACCACCCATATCTCTCTCATTTCTCCATGAAAATGGAAACTTCAAACATGAAAATGATAGTACTCTTTCTCACGATTTCAACCATGTAACTCATGTAAGCTAACAGTCAAAGATCAAAGATAATTTCACTGGCCCTAATTTCAAACCTAATTTTTACAGAAATTTGAAATCTAAAATTCTCTATACACAATGAATATAAATGAAATCTATGAACATGGTTGGCTTTAGCACAAGGATATATACATTTTATTTTCACAAATCGAGACCAAAGGATGCCTGTATGAAGAGATAGAAGTTAGAGTTCTTACCTCTTTTAGCTGAGATCGTGAATGGAGTTTGAGTGAGTTTTGAGAAGGCCTGAGGATCCCTTTAGCTTGCCTGGACCTCCCTGAGTGTGTTCCAATCCTTACCATGCCCTGAAAGTGCCTGAATCTCCCTACCCAAGTCAACCTGCAAACTTGAAATGCAAAAATGGCAGATGGAGAAGGAGGAGTTACAGTGAATGGATGATGGTCTGGAACACTTAGATATGATGTAGGTTAAGTGTTTAGGTGATTAGAACTTGAAACGCACGAGTGGCTTTTGAGATTGCTATGCTTGATGCAAAATTGCAAGTTATGGCAGGTTTTTGGTGATAGAGAGCTTGGGAGAGTTTCTGAGCTTTTGAAATCGTGTGTTAGGTTGTAATATGTTTGTGTATAAGTATAGAAAAGATTTTAAATCAATTCCATACCAGGCTTCTGAGTTATAGACTTTTTGCTCTATTCCTTGCCTTTTAAGAAAAGTAACGAGACAACTATCTACATGCTTCTACAAGCCTGATCTGAGTTGGTACAAGTATTAGGCACTTTGCTTTTGGTTTATAGGACTTGTGTGTACAGAAGGAACAAGTGCAAAGCTCAATGAGTTGATAAATGCAAAAGTTGTGCTTTTCTAAAATGGAAATGGCAACGTTGTGCCATTTATGGAATTAAAGCTTGGACAAAGGCTCTCATGCTTGGATTAAAGCTTTATCAACTGTGTAAGCATTAAAATATGGAGTGAGAAACAAGTTTGAGACCTGTAAAGCAAGGATTGTGCAACTTAGGTTTGGATTTGAATTTTGGTTCATCATGAAATGGCTTGAAATCAATGTGAGAAATTTCCAACTTCATCTCTTCGATTCTCCCTACTCAAATATGATCTCAAGGAGTTCTTTGACATTTTGGAAAGCCTGGAATGTGCTCTATAACTCATATTTGAATTGCTTTTCAAGATTCCTCTTGGAACTAGGTGAAAATTTGCCATGAAGTTAGGTCAAAAACCTGCCTAAATTAGGGCAAAATTCCACTAAGTTATTTTAGTTCATGGGCATGTATTCACAAAATTATATCTTGAGATCCAAGCATCTTTAGGAGAAATTGTGTGAAGAAAAGTTGTATATTTCATGGAGATCTACAACTTTCATTTTTGGAACTTTCTTTGAATCATCTTGTATCATGGTGAAAATTTGGCTTAAAGTTGAGAAAAAATAAGAAATTTTCTATACTTAGAAAAATTTCAAAGTTAAGAAATTTCTAATTTCAAAACAAAATCTTCAATCTTTGATTTCTTGATGAACAAGTTTCACATTTTTACATGTTTTGATGAATTGTGATCATTGGCATTTGATTTTGACCAAAAAGTCAAAGTTTGACTTTTCAGTATACAGTTGACTTTTGATCAGTTGACTGCAAAATTTATCTGTCAATCCAATGGAATTGCAATGTTTTGAACCATGTCATTAGGTCAAGATGATGCAATTGAACCCTTGAAATCATTATTCAAATCAATTGGTCATTTTCTAGGTCCAAAATCAGAAATTTCCCTTTCTCAGTCAAAACCCTAATTTTGACCATTTTACCCTTTTGATGATTTGATCAAATTTCTTGAGGAATTGTGGTCCAAACTTGATCAAATGATACATGTGAGTCTAAAATGTTGATGTGGATAAAAAATTATGAAGATTGACTGTAATTTGGTCATGGTTGACTTTTTTCTCAATACAGCTGATTTTTAGATCAACTGTCCATTTGACTGATAAAAAATGTGATTCAAGGCTTGAAACTTGACATGAGTAATATTAGGGGTCTATAATGATACTTGAAAGTCATATGAAGCATTTATAGTCCAAAAATCTTTGTGTAATCCCAAAACCCTAATTTTGGGTTATCAGTGCATGATGAGATGTCTTGAGCTGATCAGACCCTAATCCAGTCTTGAGTCAAAGAGATCTTGTGAGAAAAGTCTTGATAAATGAGAGGGAAAATTTTGGGGTACAACAGCTGCCCCTGTTCAATCTTCTTAAACCTGAAGAGTTAGATTGGCGAGTTTTGCCATTCGTGACTCGAAGGTGAAAGATGATTGGACACTAAAGTGCCCAAAATTTTGCGCTCGACGATGTGTAGTTGAAGGAATGGGTTTAAAGATGCCATTTGGAGAGGTGATAGAGTATTTTGGGGAGATGGGCTTGTAGATGCCATCCAAGAATGCTAGTTGATTTGTAATTTGTGAGCCGAAAGAATGAGTATCAGAATGGCGTCCATGTTTGGAGCGTACCTGAACTGTATCTGGGAGCTGATTTTGACTAAGTATCAGAATGGCATCCGTGTCTGGAGCGTATCTGAAAACTGAATCCGAATGAGTATCAGAATGGCATCCGTGTCTGGAGCGTATCCGAACTGTATCTGTAAGTTGTATCTGAATGAGTATCAGAATGGCATCCGTGTTTGGAGCGTATCCGAACTGTATCTGAAAGTTGAATCTGAATGAGTATCAGAATGTCATCCATGTCTGGAGCGTATCTAAACTGTATTTGTAAGTTGTATCTGAATGAGTATCAGAATGGCATCCGTGTCTGGAGCGTATCTGAACTGTATCAAGGTTGCATATTGTTAATGGTAGCTATTAATCTTATCCTGAAAAGGGTAAAATGTTAGCTAAAATATAAAGTTATGTATGCATGAAATTAATTTTTATGATATATGGATGCAATGTATGCGCATGTGAACTAATTTGCTGCATTGCTGTTCGATTGAGGAAAATAAATCCCTGAATGCCGCTGAGGATATGTGAATTTTCATGTCTTGAAGTGGAAGTACTGATGAACTTTTGTTGAGAGAAGTAAAATCTGTTGTGAGGACCATGCCATGTATTGCTTGCATAATCTGCTTGGGGAATCTAGAGAAATTGGGTAATTTCTACTGGGGATTGGTAAACTGGGAGCTTCGTTCCGTCGGGGATTTGAATGATGTACTGTAAGGGATCACTTATGGAATAGCCTAGAGACATTTTCCTATTCTTTCAACCTATCAATAATTGTCTTCCTCATTTTGTTTATTTGTAAACAGTAATCATGTTCAAATGCATATGTTCAACAATGAATCATTGGACGTTTTTGTAAACAAAACACAAGCGTAAAGAAAAAGACAAATAGTTTTTTTTTTTGCACTTTCAAAGGGATATCTTTGTATTGACTTTGAATAAACATTTTTTACAAAGGGGACAAACACTCTAGTAAGAGAATGCTGTCGTAGAAAATTCTGATACAAAGAAAAGATAGCTACGTGTATAAAAAATTCCATGGGGTTTCCATTCTTCTATAGCCTTCACATCTCCGAGTATCTTGTCTATTTGTGCCTTGTCCGAAGATGATTGAATTGATCAGAAACTCTGAGTTTGTCAGTGGAAGTAAAAGGTTGTCCGTCAAGTGATCTGACGGGACATAGTCATACGCTTTAATTCCCTAACTTTTGTCTGGACCGCCCTTTCGGGTTTTCAATCCACCGGGAAACACTTTTTTGGCCAAGTCGCCCTTTTGGGTTTTCAACTTTCCGGGTGTACAAATTTTTTCATTTTATCCCTAATTTTTTCTGGAACCTTTTGGTTCGCCAGGATGCCCTTGTTTTTCCTAGATATGTCAACCTAGCGGGTCTCTTATGCGTAGTATCTTTTGACTATGTCCGTGTTTGCAGGGTGTGGCAGGTCATCGCCATCCATGGTGGTCAAGATCATTTCCCCACCGGAGAATATGTTTTTGATTACAAATGGTCCTTCATAGGTAGGAGTCCATTTTCCCCTGGGATCACTTTGTGGCAAGATGATACGTTTGATCACTAGATGCCCAACTTGATATACTTGGCGCCTGACTTTCTTGTTAGAAGCCTTGATTATCCGCTTTTGATACATTTGACCATGGAAAACAGCAGTAAGTCTCTTTTCATCAATCAAATTCAGTTGATCAAGTCGAGTCTGGATCCAATCGTCTTTATTCAATCCTACATCCTTCATAATTCTCAGAGAGGGAATCTGAACCACAATAGGTAGGACAGCCTCCATGCTGTAAACCAAAGAATAGGGTGTTGCCCTGGTTGATGTGCGAGTCGTGGTACGATAACCGTGGAGAGCGAACAGTAACATCTCATGCCAGTCTTTGTATGTGACTGTCATTTTCTGTATGATCTTCTTAATGTTTTTATTTGCAGCTTCGACAACACCATTCATCTTTGGCCGATAGGGAGAATAATTATGATGCTGGATCTTGAATTGCTCGCATAAAGCGATGATCATAGTGTTATTGAGATTTGTACCATTGTCAGTGATGATCCTTTTCGGGATACCATACCAACAAATAAGGTTTTACTTGATGAAACAGGCAACAACATTCTTGGTAACGGAAGCGAAATAAGCTGCTTCAACCCATTTTGTAATATAGTCAATGGCCACTAGGATGAAGCGGTGTCCATTGGAGGCTGTAGGCTTGATCTCTCCAATCATATCAATTTCCCACATAGCAAAGGGCCAAGGAGCCGTCTAGACATTCAGAGGAACCAGAGGTGCGTGCACCTTGTCAGCATAAATTTGACACTTATGACAGGTTCGAGAATGTTGATAGCAATCTGCTTCCATGGTAGACTAATAATAGCCTGCCCGTAGGATTTTATTCGCCATCGTATGCCCACTGGAGTGGGTGCCAAAAGTACCTTCATGTAATTCATCCATGATCTTTTCAGCTTCAACTTTATCCACACTCCGAAGCAAAATGGAGTCATGATTGCGTTTGTACAGAATGCCACTACTAAGGAAGAATTTAGCAGAGAATCTCCTTAAGAACTTCTTATCATTAATTGAAGCTCCTTCTGGATATTCTTGAGCCTCGAGATACCTCTTGACTTCATGAAACCAAGGCTGGTCCACTACCTCTTCGGTATTAATCTCGTGACAGTGTGATGGTTCATCCATTCATTCAATGGTGATCTGGGGAGCCTCGTTATCCCAATTAAGTTTAAACATAGACGACATTGTGGCTAGAGTGTCTGCTAGCTGATTTTCTTCTCTTGGGAAATGCTCGAAGGTAATCTTCTCAAAATGTGGTAGCAATGTCAAAACATGTTCTTTGTAAGGGATAAAGTTTTGGTGTTTGGTGTCCCACTGCCCTTTGATCTGACTGATGACCAAAGCTGAGTCTCCGAATACATCCAATGATTTGATCCCCAAGTCTATGGCAGCTTTGAGACCAAAGATACATGCTTTGTATTCTGCCATGTTGTTTGTACAGTTGAAGTAAAGTCTGGAAGTAAAGGGAGTGTGAAACCCTTCCGGAGATATGAGTACAACACCGATACCATTGTCGAGTGCGTTGGATGCCCCATCAAAGAACAGGGTCCATCGGGATCCTTGTTCAGGTCCGTCATACGGCCTGAATTCTTCACAGTTGTCTACTGTCATGATGTCTTCATACGGGAATTCAAACTTCATGGACTGATAGTCTTCTACAACTTGATGAGCAAGATAATTAGCTAGCACACTGCCCTTTATAGCTTTCTGGGTAGTATACTATATGTCGTACTCTGTCAGGATCATCTGCCATCTAGCTATTCTCCCAAAAAGAGCAGGCTTTTCGAAGATGTATTTTATCGGATCCATCTTAGATATCAGCAAGGTAGTATGAGTCAGCATATACTGTCTTAGCTAGAGAGAAGCCCATGCCAGAGCGCAACAAGTTTTCTCGAGCAGTGAATATCTGGTTTCACAGTCGGTAAACTTTTTGCTCAGGTAATAAATAGCATGATCTTTTCGGCCAGACTCGTCATGCTGCCCCAATACACACCCCCATCGAGTTTTCTAAAACAGTCAGATACATGATCAAAGGTCTTCCCTCGACTGGTGGCATCAATATAGGAGGTTCTTGTAAGTATTCTTTGATTTTTTCAAAAGCAACTTGGCATTCATCATTCCATTTGACTACTTGATCTTTCTTCAATAGTTTGAATATTGGCTCACAAGTAGCTGTTAGGTGAGAAATGAATTTGGAAATATAGTTCAAGTGTCCCAAGAATCCTATGACTTCCTTCTCAGTACGAGGAGCAGGCATCTCTTATATTGCTTTAACCTTGGTAAGATCGACCTCAATACCTTTGTTACTGACGAAAAAGCCTAGGAGTTTACCGGACCGTACTCCAAATGTGCACTTGTTTGGATTCAACCTCAGCTTGTACTTCTTCAGTCTCTCAAACAGCTTTTGTAAGTGATCAAGGTGCTCTTCTTCTGTTTGTGATCTGGCTATCATATCGTCGATGTAGACCTCTATTTCATGATGTATCATGTCATGAAATAAAGCTACCATGGCGCGCTGATAGGTTGCCCAGACATTCTTCAATCCGAATGGCATCACCTTGTAGCAGAATGTGCCCCACTGTGTGACAAATGTTATTTTCTCCATGTCCTCAGGTGCCATTTTGATTTGGTTATAACCTGAGAATTCGTCCATGAAGGAAAACACTTTGTGTTGTGCCGTATTGTCAACCAGGATATCAATGTGGGGGAGCGGAAAATCATCTTTAGGGCTCTCCCTATTCAAATCTCTGTAATCCACACACATTCATACTTTGCCATCTTTTTTAGGTACGAGAACAATGTTGGCAACCCATTGAGGGTAGGAAGTGACAGCCAAGAATCCAGCAGTGAATTGTTTCATGACCTCCACTTTAATCTTTTCTGACATATCAGGTCTCATGCGGCAGAACTTTTATTTTACTGGTGAACAATATTCTCTTGTAGGCAGACGATGTACCACGATGTCTGTATCAAGTCCTGGCATGTCTTCATATGACCAGGAAAAAATCTCAACATAATCATGCAACAGCTGAATCAGACGCTCCTTGACACTGGGTTCCAGATTGGCACCCACCTTGACCTCTTTTTTATCCTCCTCGGTACCCAGGTTGATTGTATCCACAAGTTCTTCGTGAGGCTGGATGGTCCTTTCCTCTTGTTGTAGCAGCCTGACAAGTTCCCCTTGTACTTCACAATCCTCCTCACCTTCGTCTTCGGCTTGGTATATTAGATCCTCAGAGTCACAAAAGGCCATAGCAGTATCATTACCCATGGGATTCAGAATGGAGGGGTACCTGCATTTGTGAGCGTGGGTGTGTGTAAGGGTATAGCCATCCTTAAAAATAAAATGTAAAAGAAAAACAATGAGCACAAAAGCTTGTATGCGAAAAACGTCCATGATTCATTGAATGTCATATGAAGATGAAATAATAACCCTTACAAATGGACCATTGTGCCTCAGGCAAGACACAAGGTTTTAAGAGTGCGAATTGTTTTTTAATATTACAGATCCAACAAAATGTAAAGATAAATTATTGAGGGATGAAAGTTATTGGGACGAAGTCTCTAGCCTCCCAATTGTGGAGTCCTCCATTGATAGTCAGAAAGATCCAATCCTCCAAGTTGAAATCCTCTTCACCATCTTCTACCGCATTGACCTCTCGGTTGCTAATCTTCAAGGGTGGACCTCCAGCACGAGCACGGCGTACAGCCTTTTGAGCACTTGAATTGAAACCTAAGCCAAACTTGTCAGACTTATACGGGATATCCGGAAGTTGCCCCCAGATGATGCATCCACCTTCTTCTACTACTGCTTTGGCGTCCTTCAGAGATGACATCCGGAGTGGAGGTCTTGTAATCTTGGGAATCTGGGACACAGTCTTGGTCACTGCTACCTCTTGGGGGACCTCTTCAAAGTGTTGAAAAGGAGTTTCAATGTACTCGCCGTCCAATTCCACATACCTGGAGGAATTGAGATGGATAATCATGTATTCTTCCTCTCCGTGGATAATGATAATCTTTCCTTAAACTGGATACTTCAGCATCTGGTGCAATGTAGAGGTGACAGCGCCAACATTATGGATCCATGGCTGTCCTAGAAGGCAAGAGTACGAAGGGAAGATGTCCATTACATAAAAGGTTGAATTGAAAGTTTGAGTCCCAACCTTTATGGGGATATCCACCTCCCCGTGTACCATCCTCTTTGAGCCATCAAATGCCCTTACTACTATGTTACTTGGATTTAACGTCAGTCCTTCGCAGTCAAGTCTGTCAAGAGCTTTTTTCGGTAAGACATTCAAAGATGAGCCATTATCCACTAAGACATGGGCCAGAGTGGTGTCCCTACATTCCACAGAGACATGCAATGCCTCGTTGTTCTTTCTTCCCCTTGGTGTCAGATCAGCATCGGAGAAGCCTAGGCTGTTATCCGCTGTCAAGCTGGCCACGCAGTCTTGAAATTGATCAGCATACGTCTCTTGAGGCACATGGGCTGTCTTTAGGAACTTCACCAAGGCTTTTGCATGTGACTCGAAACACAGTAGTAATGCCAGCATGAAGATTTTGGAGGGAGTTTGCCCCAACTGTTCAACTACATCGCAGTCGCTCCTTTTTATAATTTTTAGGATCTCTTCCATTTCTTTCTTGGATGTCTCGGGGATAGTCAGTGATTAAGCCTTTGTCCGGACAGGCTCCACTTGAATACTTTTTCCTCGAGCTTCAGCAGCAGGAATGTTGGTAGGAATGGTAACAGGGGTTGTAACGGCTTCGTTAATAGGATCACTTGGATAGATGATTATGGGTACGGAAGTAACCTTTGGAGCAGCCACGGGTCCAAAAACTGCCTTTGGGGAGGCAATTTCTGGAGAAAAGATCCTACCGCTTCGGGTAATTTTACTAGTTCCGACAATATTGCTAATGTCAGAATCTTCTTTTTCGGAGTTTATCTCTTCGGTGGCCGGCACATCTTGTTTGATGCCATAGTAGTAAATGTCCCCACCGTAATTCCACGACACAGTTTTGTCTGATTCATATGGGACTGACCCAGGCCTTGTGATTATTAGAGGAGTAGTTTTCGGAACCGATGTAATTCTAACGGGCCTTTTGGGGACCCTGGAAGAATTGGCGGAGATGGTAATGATTGAAACATTTTCAACAGGAACAGGTGAAACAGGAGTACTTTCAAACAGAATCTCTTTGTTGTCTATCAAGCGCTGAATGCCTGTTTTCAACAAAGGGAAATCAGTTGGTGAGGATAAGCAGAGGTGGCAGTCTTCATTACAACCCGGGAATACACCGGCTTTTAACAAGTTTATCTTAATGGTTGGGAGTGGAGTCACGAGTTCGTTAACTGTGGTAACAAACAAATCTTCTTCAATAGCATTGGTGTTGTGACCATGTCTGGGAATAGGAGCAGAAATGAAATTTGGCTTCTCGGGTGCATCAAACTCAATTTATTTTGCTTCAATGAGGCCTTGTATTTTGTTCTTCAAGGCCCAACAGTTATTAGTATCGTGACCAGGACTTTCGGAGTGATATGCGCAACGGGCATTGGGGTGATAATGAGGGGACGCTATGTTGGGGTTTTATGGAGCTTCTTTCAAGGATGCCAAATTGGATTTCAGAAGATGCGGTAATACTTGAGACAAAGTCATATTGATTCTGGTGAATTGCCTGACTGGCCTTTCCACCCTTGGTTGATTACTTCTTTGTTGATCAGATGTAGGCTTTGGAATTATAACAACCCCCACCATTGGTCGGAGTTCAGCTCTCTCTTGGTTTCTTTACGGATATACAACAGCTACCTCTTTCTTCTCAATAAAAGGCTTCCTCACAGCTGTAGAAGAAGATGAATCCTTCTGAATCTTTCCATTTTTTATGCCAGCTTCCACCTTCTCTCCGGCTAATATTAGTTCAGTAAATCCTGCAGATGAGCCTCCAATTAAATGGTTGAATAAAGGGCCCGATATAGTGCCTAATAACATGTCCACCAATTCCCTTTCAGACAGAGGGGGTTGAACTCTTCCAGCCAGATCTCTCCATTTATGCGCGTAATCCTTGAAACCCTTATTGGAAGCCATCGACATACTCTGAAGTTGGGTACGGGTAGGTGCCAAATCAGCATTATATTGATATTGCTTGTAGAAAGTTGCGGCAAGATCTTCCCAATTCTGGACGTTGGCTCTTTCTAGTTGGTAAAAATGCACCCACAAGTCTTTATCAGCGGAGTGTGGCTGGATCTTTCTCACATATGATCGGAGATGCATCTTAGGACATGACACTCCATCGTATTTTGCAAACAAGGGCACTTTGAATTTCGGAGGAATCACAATCCCTGACACTAGTCCCAAATCCTCAAAATTGAAGCCTGACACATTTTGTATTTCCATCGCGCTCAAACTCTCTTTGAGATGTCTGTACTTATCATCAGATGGAGGATACTGTTCCTCAGAGTAGTCTTCCTCTTCTTCCTCCTCTTCAGATTCTGACGAGACCGTTGTTTCCTTTCCTTTCCCCTCTCCTTCACCGGATGTTGTTGCAAAACTCAAAGTCCTCCTCGTCTGCTCATGGAATCTTCTCCCCATGTTCAAGACTCCATTTACCTTCTTTGTTTTCTTTTTCTTCTCTTCAGCTAGCAGAGTCTTCAATTCTTCTTGCCCCTTGGCTAGGGTCATGAGCAACTGTTGAAACTGCGTGTTCTGAGCTTGGAGATCTTTGACTGTTTGTTCGAGATCCATCTCTTTCTGAAATAAACAGTAGAGAGATGAGGAAACTTGTTACAAAAGACTTGTGTATGTTATGATGAATGATATGTGCATATGCAATGTTTTCAAGGATTTCAAAGATTCAAGTTCTTTTTAGACAAAAAGAAAACACACGTTATATTAATAAGATAAAGTTTAAGTACATCAATGCCCCTTGGACAAAATAATACAAAACTCTAAGATAAAAAAGTAGTGTGCATCCTCTTTGGTGCAATGTAGGCATTTAGAGTCTGCTCCTCATGAAGTAGCCTAGTGAGTTCCAAAACCTTCTTCTCGCTTGCGTAGAATTGGGCTTCGAAAGTATCTCGCTCTCCTTTGAGCTATATCCAATCCCTTTGTAGGTCTTCAAGAGAAGTGGGCATGTCAGGATGTAGGATAGTGTATGGAACATCTCCCTCCTTAACAGGCTCAATGATTACTGGGAGGATGGAAGGATAAGGCATCATAAGACTTTGAGCACGGGTTCATACCCATTTGAGGTAAGGCTCAAGAGGGATGGAATTCTTGTGCCCCAAAGTCTTTCTATCCACCTTGTTTAGCATCCTCCAAGCTCGGATGAATCTCTGGCGAAGACCTTGATCATCGTTGTCGTAGTCGAATACCAAACCTTGAATCAGCATCTCGTGCAGGCCATCCCTTCAGGCGTACCCAAACTATCTTAGAGCTAAACATGGGTTATAGGTGATGCCTCCCCTAATGCCAAGTAGAGGGACATTAGGGAATTCCCCATAATGGTCAACAATGATAACATTCTCTTTGGATCGGGAGCACCAATGAATATCTGAATGTTTGAGCTTCATTAACCTTTGTGACCACCTTGAACCTTACTCATTCTTTAAGACTGATTGGGGAAGATGAGAAATAAACCATCTTTCCATGAGAGGAGTGTAACACATAAGTACATCTCTTTTCCTCATTGTGCAAGTGTGAAAAGAGTGTAGGATATCCCCTAGCAATGTAGGCACCAAGTTGCGTGACATGAAGATTTTGATGGCGCTCACATCTATGAGTTGGTCAGGATTGGGAAATAAGACCATCCCATAGATAAGAAGAGCCACAATTTCCTCAAAGGCTTTCAATTCTAAGGAATTCCAACAGCTTTGGGCTTTCTCAAACAGGAACTTTGCTAAGAAGCCTTTGACACCACTTCTGGCTTTGGGTCTCTTTCTGTATCATTGAAAGGTAGTTGATTGAGAATCGGAATCCTCAAGAGTTAGGAGAATTCTTCCAAAGTAGGCACAAGTTGATAGTCGGGAAATGTGAAGCAATGGTGCAAAGGATCAAAGAACTGAAAGAGCATCTTAATCATATCCTCATCTGTGTTGGAGGTGACCAAGTTGAGTAGACGACCATGTCTCTCGGTGAATGGAGAGTTCTCAGGGATCCTTGAAGCTAGCTCTTTAAGTTGTGGAGGAATTCTTACAAGGTTGACTTGGATAGTTTTCCTGCGAAGTGAATCCATATCCTACAAAACAAGAACAAATATGAATCCCAAAATCCTTGAAATGGTTAGTGGATGTATATGATGTTCATGATGTCCATGATGTTATGTACAAGTATGCATATACAAGCAAAGAAAACAAGTTCTTATTTTTGGCTTGCGTGGAGTTTTATAGGTAAGTACCCTCTTGAAGTTTAGTTGGTTTAAACCTGTCCTAACAATAGTAATCGGGTTCTAAAGAGCTCAATATCACCGGATTGTTTCCTTGGTCATTGTTTCAGCTCAAGCCTCTTTAATGGCGACCAAAATATCCCAAAAAACCAAACCTCAATGAGTGTAGTATCAAGTATCTACAAACTTCGACTTCACCAAAGCCGGTCATCTCACTACATCCTAAAGACTAAGTTGGTCAATTAAAGGGTTCTAGAAGTTCATTAGTGCTTCATGACATCACTCATCGGCCCCGTATTCTCTTTGATTAACTCAAAGGCTACCGGTACCCACAAATATGTCACATTAACATAGCTATTGCTTAGACCATGTCGATATACCCCACACAGTTTCCACAATGTATTGCTATTTACCTATAATGTATCCCAAATCCGGGTAGAGGATTTCAAACCCAAACAAAGAACCATAATGTAAAGCATACAATTCAAACAATGTAAACAAATAAATATGATCTAGCCCTAAGGTAACCCCACTTTTATAATTTTCCCCAGTAGAGTAGCCAGTTCTGTGATACGGTGGGAGAACTGACTTGAAGGTTTTGTGTTTTATCACAAATATTGCGGTTAGCAAGAGTCGCCACCGACTTTTCTTTTATCCAAAAGGAAAGGTGAAAAAGCACAGGAAAGACCTTTGAGATTGTTTCTTGAGTTAGGGGGTAGATTATGAAAAGGGAAGGTATTAGCATCCTTTTCATCCATGGTTTTCCATGGGCTCTTAATTACTTTCTAGATCACTTGCTTTTGTTTTAAAATTGTGCTTTGTGTGGTTTTGAAAGTATTTTGTAAAATAGGCCATTGTTTAGGCAATCTTTGTAATGATTCTCGTTCGTAAGAATGTATACAAAGATGTTTGTCTTTTTGAAAATGTTTCCAATGTTTGTAAGATGTTTGGAAATGTGTGTGTGTTTGTTTTTGAAAATAGCAAGGATAGTTGTTTGAAATGGAGCAAGTAACTAGAAGTAATCTACCTACTCAAATGTCTTTCTTGTTCATTTTCTTTTCCTTTGATATTGTTTTCTTACCATTGATTTTGTAAGCAACCCTATCTTTGGATGTAAACAGGACGGGCATGGGTCATCGTATAACCATGATTAGAAATGTTGCAAAGTATCTTAGCATTTTTGAGGGACTAAGATCATTTTGTAAGGCAACTTTGAATAGCGTCATCGAGGGACTATGATCTTATACTTGTTTGTTTTGCTAAGATACTTCGCATGCGTAATATGGCAATTTTTGTATAAGGCAACCAAGTGGAGTAACCCTAGGGTGCTTGTGTGCAAGTGTGTTATTTTCATGCTAGATTTTGTCTTAGATTAGGGTTTTCTATTTGATTGTTTTTATCTTACCATACAAACCCTAATTACTAGCATGTTATGTAAAAGTGATAAATTGCGTAATTTAAAGATTGCTACGCTATTACAACATCTCATGGGAGTGGGGTATACAAATTATGAATGGGGATTTGCAATAATGTAAACCTAATTTAATCTATTACAACCAAATCGAATTTGTACAAATATTTGAATAAATAATATACAATATAAATTAAATATGCAATGGTATGTATATGCAAGAAAAAAGATTTTTGTTTTATTTTTTATGTGAAAATAAAAAGAGTTTTAAACTAAAGCTAATAATTTAAGAAAAGGAAATTATTTTTAGAAATTGGTTAACCCTAATTCTAATTTGTTAAAAGAAAATAAAGTTCTTTAAGTATTATATTTTTTTGTATTTTTTTGTCTTGAAAATAATAAATAGTATTTATGAAATATTTAGTCTTTTTATATGCGAAAATAAATATTTACAAGTGTGAGAGAAAAGAAATAAATATTAACCTAATTCTATTTTATTTTATAAGTTTATTTAACAAAAATAGTTAATATGTAATTTAATAAAAATATTTTTATGAGAAAATAAAATATTTTAAACAAAATGTAATATTTTATCATGTTTTATATTTTTTATGATTTTATGTTAAGGAAAATATATTTAATAAAATGGAAATGAAAATAAAAATAAATAATAAAATGTATGGGTCAGGGGTGCTGTTAAGAAAAAGGAGGTGGATGTTAAAAAAAAATGAGGCCCAGTTGTGCTGAGCCCACGTTGCAAACAAATAAAAAAATATGAAAAAATGTGAAAAAATGCAAAAAGGCAGCGCCAAGGCTCGAACCTTTGACCTTAAGCATTTTTGCGCGCCGCCTTACCACTGGGATGGGTGTACATCCGGTAGTTCAAATGAAAACAAAAATATATAATATGAATCCCTTCCTTGCCTTGTACTTCGTCTTCTTCCTCTAGCCAGCCGGACCACCCATATCTCTCTCATTTCTCCATGAAAATGGAAACTTCAAGCATGAAAATGATAGTACTCTTTCCATCAATTTCAACCATGTAACTCATGTAAGCTAACAGTCAAAGATCAAAGCTAATTTCACTGGCCCTAATTTCAAACCTAATTTTTACAGAAAATTGAAATCTAAAATTCTCTATACACAATGAATATAAATGAAATCTATGAACATGGTTGGCTTTAGCACAAGGATATCGATATTTTATTTTCACAAATCGAGACCAAAGGATGCCTGTATGAAGAGATAGAAGTTAGAGTTATTACCTCTTTCAGCTGGGATCGTGAATGGAGTTTGTGTGAGTTTTGAGAAGGCCTGGGGATCCCTTTAGCTTGCTTGGACCTCCCTAAGTGTGTTCCAATCCTTACCTTGCACTGAAAGTGCCTGAATCTCCCTACCCAAGTCAACCTGCAAACTTGAAATGCAAAAATGGAAGATGGAGAAGGAGGAGTTACAGTGAAGGGATGATGGTCTGGAACACTTAGATATGATACAGGTTAATTGTTTAGGTGATTAGAACTTGAAACGCATGAGTGGTTTTTGAGATTGTTATGCTTGATGCAAAACTGCAAGTTATGGCAGGTTTTTGGTGATACAGAGTTTATGAGAGTTTCTGAGCTTTTGAAATCGTGTGTTAGGTTGTAATATGTTTGTGTATAAGTATAGAAAATTTTTTAAATCAATTCCACACCAGGCTTCTGAGTTATAGACTTTTTGCTCTATTGCTTACCTTTTAAGAAAAGTGAGGAGACAACTCTCTACATGCTTGGACAAGCCTGATCTGAGTTGGTACAAGTCTTAGGCACTTTGCTTTTGGTTTATAGGACTTGTATGTGCATAAGGAACAAGCGCAAAGCTCAAGGAGTTGATAAATGCAAAAGTTGTGCTTTTCTAAAATGGAAATGGCAACTTTGTGCCATTTATGGAATTAAAGCTCGGACAAAGGCTCTCATGCTTGGATTAAAGCTTTATCAACTGTGTAAGCATTAAATTATGGAATGAGAAACAATTTTGAGACCTGTAAAGCAAGGATTTGCAGCCTAGGTTTGGATTTGAATTTTGGTTCATCATGAAATGGCTTGAAATCAAAGTGAGAAATTGCCAACTTCATCTCTTCGATTCTCCCTACTTAAAAATGATCTCAAGGAGTTCTTGGATATTTTGGAAAGATTTCAATGTGATATATAATTCATATTTTAATTTCTTTTCAAGATTCCTATTGGAACTAGGTGAAAAGTTACCATGAAGTTAGGTCAAAACCTGCCTAAATTAGGGCAAAATTTCACTAAGTTATTTTAGTTCATGGGCATGTATTCACAAAATTATATCTTGAGATCCAAGCATCTTTAGGAGAAATTGTGTGACACAAAGTTGTAGATTTCATGGATATCTACAACTTTCATGTTTGGAACTTTATTTGAATCATCTTGTATCATGGTGAAAATTTGGCTTAAAGTTGAGAAAAAATAAGAAATTTTCTATACTTAGAAAAATTTCTAAGTTAAGAAATTTCAAATTTCAAAACAAAATCTTCAATCTTTGATTTCTTGATGAACAAGTTTCACATTTTGACATGTTTTGATGAATTTTGATCATTGGCATTTGATTTTGACCAAAAAGTCAAAGTTTGACTTTTCAGTATATAGTTGACTTTTGATCAGTTGACTGCAAAATTTATCTGTCAATCCAATGGAATTGCAATTTTTTGAACCATGTCATTAGGTCAAGATGATGCAATTGAACCCTTGAAGTCATGCTTCAAATAAATTTGTCATTTGCTAGGTCAAAAATCAGAAATTGCCCTTTCTCAATCAAAACCCTAATTTTGACCATTTTGACCTTTTGATGATTTGATCAAATTTCTTGAGGAATTATGGTCCAAACTTGATCAAATGATACATGTGAGTCTAAAACGTTGATGTGGATCAAAAATTATGAATTTTGACTGTAAATTGGCCATGGTTGACTTTTTCCTCAATACAGTTGATTTTTAGGTCAACTGTCCAATTGACTGATCAAAAATGTGATTCAAGGCTTGAAACTTGACATGAGAAATCTTAGGGGTCTATAATTATACTTGAAAGTCATATGAAGCATTGATAGTCCAAAAATATTTGTGCAATCCCAAAACCCTAATTTTGGGTTATTAGTGCATGATGAGATGTCTTGAGCTGATCAAACCCTAATCCAGTCTTGAGTCAAAAAGATCTTATGAGAAAAGTCTTGATAAATGAGAGGGCAAATTTTTGGGTACAACAGGATCCTTGGGACTCACACATCTTGCTTAAAATTGAAACCCTAGTTTGATATTTATTTCCTTAGGAGGAGAATTTTCCTGGTTAACTCTTAGTCATCCTAGGGCAAGTTGGAGACCTCTAGAGGCACGTCTTGAGTGAAATGAGAAGGAAAATTTTGGGGTACAACACATGACTATGTTAAAATATTTGCCTGGTCATACAAAGACATGCCAGGACTCGACACTGATATCGTGGTCCATCGTCTGTCGACAAAAGCAGACTGTCCTCCAATGAAACAGAAGGTTCGTCAGATGTGGCCAGAGATATCAGAAAAGATCAAGGCTGAAGTCATGAAGCAGTTCAACATAGGTTTCTTAGTTGTTACCTCCTACCCACAATGGGTTGCTAATGTTGTTCCGGTATCTAAGAAGGACGGCAAGGTACACATGTGTGTGGATTATAGATATTTGAATAGGGCAATACAGGAAATGCCCACTCCTCGCACTGATAAGGAAGTTAGGGGATTATTGGGACGTCTAAACTACATCGCCAGATTCATTTCCCATCTAACCGCTACTTGCGAGCCAATCTTCAAATTACCGAAGAAAGATCAAGTGGTGAAGTGGAATGACAATTGTCAGGCTGCCTTTGACAGGATAAAAGAGTACCTTCAAGAGCCTCCAATTTTGATTTCGCTAATTGAGGGAAGACCTATGATCATGTACCTGTTGTACCCCAATTTCCCCCCTAAGATCCCTTTATCATATCACGTTGATTTCATTACAATAAGATCACACTAGGATTCTTGGTTCCCCTCCCTATATTTAGATTTGCACTTTGAGGAATCACCAAGCACCTTGACTTGTGTTCTTTTGTGATCATAAATATTTTTTGTCTTGATTTCTTCTTTTAATTAATAAAATGCAATGTTGGTTTGTCTTTCTTGTTATCCATGTAGGTAAAGGCAATGAGATTTAACAAGTTGCCCCATGGGTTCAAGAGTTTATTTCCATGCCCTAGTCAATAAAGCTTGAGAAGTTCATGCCTCACCATTGAAGTTGTTTTGGAGGAAATAGCATGGCAAGCTTATTTTGGTTCACCATATTTCAAGATTATCAAATTTGATCCAAAAAGTACAAGGGGTTGATTGAAAAAATAATCATGTTTGGACAAGATTTTATTCCTTTTAGTCACAAGTGCATGTTCCGCTCAATTCTCAAGATATGGAAGTGGTTGTGGTTACTATAAGTTCTCATTATCATCCTTAACAACTTTTATTTACAAAGCATTTGTTTTGGTACAAGAAGTTTGTTCAACACTGTCAAAGTTCCTCAAGGCATGTTTCTTAATCTAGGAGCTAGGGTTTTGAACTTCAAAGGAGTATATCTTGCTCATCTTTTGGTATTTTTGAGTGATTCCAAACACATCATTATCTTCAAAGAGTTATTAACAAATCACTTCAAAAGTTCCAAGGAGTTTTCATGTGGAAGAAACTTGATGAGGAAGAAATATTACAAGTCCTCCAGATGAATCCCCAATTTTCCATGTGTGACTTCAAATGATCATAACTTGGTCAATTTTTATCACCTTGAGCCCATTATTTTTACATAATGATCTTGAAGATGTGAATTTATGCCTTCTTTTATGTGCAGAGTGAGAAAATGGATGGAAGTTACCTTAAGGATACAAAAGATTATAGGTCATTTTATGAAATTTTGCCAACTTCAAGAAGTCATAACATTCTCAATTTTTGGAGATTTTGAATGATTCAAGTTTCAAAATGTCATTTTAGAGATTTACTTCATGCCATCTTTTTTTGTCGAGAGAAAATTCCAAGTGGAAGGTCATGTTTGGATGCAAGACATTATATGTCACTTTTGAAGAAAAAATTGAAATATTTCTAAGTATGGAAAGTCAACCATTTTTCCTCAACTTTAACTCAATGCAACTTTTAGTTCAAGCATCCATTTAACGCCATTCTTTTTCCATTGCAAAGCTTGTAACCTTATCTTTCTAAAGCATCAAGAATCATGCCCTAAGACCCCTTGAGTTGAAAATGCCATTGTTTTTGAAATTGGTAACTTGGAACTGAATTTCTCACCAAGTCAGAATTTTGAAATCCATAATGTGGCCTCTAATCACAAGATTTATACACGTTTTTTATTTAAACTTGATTAACAAACTTGCCAGAAGTGTTTAGCACCTCAAAACGCAAGGATTGGATGAGTTTTGGTGAAAATAAGATCACACTTCACTCGTGCATCAGGTTTGCATGAATTCCATCCAAAATGCATCATTCACTCTTCCTTTTGATCCCATTTTATTCTCCTATAAATACATAAACTATCCCATTCATTTTCTCAAGCTTGGATAGCCAGAATCACCCTGCCAAACTTGTTCCATAACTCAGAATTCAGCAACTTTGAAATCCATACACAAGCCTTTTTCAATCCAATTTTTTCATCAATTCACCTTCCTTGATCTTCCCTGAAGCTAACCATATAATTACATTCAAGAATCGTGCCCTATATTGCTGCATAGAAGTCTAGTTTTAGAGCTCTGCAACTCAACTTCAATAGGTAGATTCCTTCATCAATTCTTCAAAACTTTGATATCATTGTGATGCTCTCATTTCCCTAGTTCTAGTCACAACACTTTCTTTTTACTGGAAACACGTTTTGACCATGAAATTTCAAATCTCTTTTCAAAACTTTCCTTCCAAATTGCTTGAGCTACAGTTTATATAAATTTGGCGCGAGGGTGTGGTTGTCTTCGTCTTGAAGAGACGAAGCGGATGGCATAGGTTTGAGCTTCTGATTTTACAGTTTGAGAGACCTGCAATTCACGTTGGCTGGATGTTGAAGGTGACCAACGTGTCATCTTCAAACCAATGATGGTGTGCCACTTGTTTTTTTTAATTCTGATTTTATTTTTGATTCTATGCTTTATTCACTAATGACCATGATATGCACAACACGCCAGATCCTTTGGATCTGATTACTAACGCGTTTTGACTCTCATCCAATGGTCCACATATTTTTGAATTTTATTTTATTTTCTGATTTTTATATTTAATTGTTTTTAAACTTCAAAAAATCATAGAAAATTCATTTTAAGTCCAAAAAAATCTGAAAAAATTATGAAAAATATTTTTGATTATTCTCTTTCTGGTTTTTATGTTTTCACAATTTAATTTTGTGTTTTTTTTTATTTTTTATAAATTTACACTTTATTTGAATTGTTTTAAATGTTTAACAATACTTTTATGCATTTTTAAATTCTGAAAAAATTATGGAATGATCCAATGATATTGTGACAAATATTGGTGACCTTATTTTATTTTTGTTTCTGACTTTGTTATTTTTTTTAACATTTTTGGTTTATTTTACCCCTTTGTTTTAATTTTAAAAATAGTTTCTGACTTTAAAAAATTACCAAAAAATTTATAAAACTCATTTGAGTCCTTTTTTGATTTTTCTATGGTCTTACTTTTTATTTCTTGATTAATTTGAACATAGTAGATATTTTTCTCTTTTTATATATATTTTTAAACATTATTTTTACACCTTTGTATATATTAAAATGTAATATTATTTTGTGACTATTTTCTGACTGATCTTGGGTTAAATTTTTTATCATGAACTTTATTAACATCATCGGATCCATGGTGTTGAGTCTAATTCCACAAAAATGGATGAATGATTTTAATAATAGTTTGATTAAATTTAATCCAAAAGTGGTTTGTATATTCTCTCCCACCCCTCTTCATCTCATCCCCTTCTTATTGCACTAAATGTTGTTGGAGCATAATCTATATATCATGTCTCAAAACAAATGGTGCATAGATTTCTATTGACCGACCTCAAAATAGGTGCGACTTCTATATAAGTCCACTTACAATTGCTTAACATAGCGCTAAATTTTATCCCAATTTGAATAAATGATCATTCGTGACCCAAAATTATGTTTGCAAGCCCAAGTATGTTAATTTGATCTCTTTGATCCAATAACCTTGAGATTCATTGTCCTCTAATGGATCTACAACACCTTTGGTCAACGCGGGTCACTTAAACATCATTGTTCATTATATGATACTCATAAGGATTCCAAATGGATGATATACTTGACAAAAAGCAAATGCAACTTGTTGTGTGGAGGCTTTGGTTCTAACAATCCTCTAATGAGTTCCAAATGCATGTTTCAAGATGATCATCCAACTAATCACTAATCACTAATAATTGACTATATCCTTTATTCTTTTATTATATGCCCCTTTTATTTTTATGCACTATTTACTTTTAGCATTTACATGTCATGTCATTTTCATCTTTGCTCATTTGAGTATTTACTTTCTTGTCATTTTTATTTTTGCACACTTGAGTTTTACTTTTCTTTTTTAAAAAACACCTAATAATCAACACAAACATTAAAAATATTTAATGATACTTGGACTATTTGGTTACTATCCTTGGCATTATGGAGCATTGAACTTTTTGGACTTAGGATCAGAAACCTTGGCCTATGATTGGAGACCTTGTGATCTTATCTGATTATTTTGTCTGGAGATCTTGAGGTTTACCTCAACACATTTGGTTGTTTGTTTATTTTGTGTACAAGTTATTGTGATTACACTTTTTGTTTGTAATCTGGAATTCATCCGTATACAGCCGTTACTCTGCCCAATTTTTGTGAAGACTTAATACACTTGAAGTTTGGTTCTCTCAAGAGGTCTAGTATTTTTACTTGTCTGGTTTCAATCCAAAGAATGATAATTCTATCTTGGCTCATAGTGTCAAGTATTGGCTTCTTGTTGGTTAGATGGTTCTTATACCTAGCTTTTACCTTATGCTTTAGGATAACCTCTTCTTCTCCTCCCATCTTCTTTAATTTCAAAAATCTTCTCCCTCCTTTTGAAAACTCTTCTTGTTTTAAACTTGAACCACTTTCATAATAAACTTGGACTTAGGCCCATGCTTTTTCAAACATTTTCATAAATAAACTTCAATAAACTTAATAATACTTTGACATTTTTGTGATAAGACTAAAAGTCAATCAATCTCATTTCAAACCATTTTCCCACTTTGGCTTTTATCTTTAAACTTTTCTCAAAAGATTGAACTCTTGCCAATCCTTGTAGTGATGCAAACAAATATACTTCTACAATATGTAGTGAACAGAGATATTTTCCACTTGGGTGTTGAGTGATGCATTGTTGATTTTAAAATCCAAGCCATATCCTCCACTTTGAGATGATGCAAATTCTCCTTTCTCGTGATTGTGGATAGTAGGTATATTTTCCATACAGACAATGACGATGATGTTTTATCTCATAAAATTAACCAACACATTTGTGTTTTAAATTTTTAAAAAGAGGAACTACGTGTACCCTGATCCCCTATTTCATGAAAAGGTGGTACGTAGGCACTAAAGGTTCGCAATCACGGCGGGTGCAAAAATCATAAAAAATATATATTTCTTTTCTCACCTCCACCATCCATTTTTATACAACTTTTTTCATAGCCAAAATATACAGATTTTACAAAGAGGTTCCTGTGGAGTACCGTAAATGTTTAGGGTGCTAATACCTTCCCTTTGCATAACAAACCCCCTTACCTAGAATCTTTCCCCCTCTTTTTGGGTTATTCTCTCTTTTCCCATTCCTTTGGAAACAATAAAGCGCGGTGGCGATTTTTATTTTGATTTGTATAAGTATAGTCAATCCAATGGCTTAGTCTTAAACATTTCTACCGCTATAGAAAAATGGCGACTTCACTGGGGAAAGGTTGACTTCTTGCTGGTCCGTCCCTAAGTGGGTTGAGCCTGTCTTTGTTTATATCTGTATATGTGTTATTATTGTTTTTGTGTATATGTTGTATATATGTTTGTCTGGATTTTCCTGGTTTTCAGGGTGCTTGGTAATTACTCATAAGTCCTATACCCCGGACTTGGGAAAACTTTAAGATAGGACGGGCGGTATAGTCATGTTAATTTTGAGGGAGTAATCCCGAAAAAGGAGGCATGAGATCTTCCACTCAGTGGAGGCCCCTTTAATTGTAGTGTTGTTTACCGAGTAATCAGGAAGACATACTGCTTTCGACTTGGGAGCCTGCTGAAACTAAGGACCATAGAATACCAAACCCATCTTGGCCTTTTAGGTGTAGTGCAAAAGTTATGACGGAGTAATCAGGAAATAGTTGTCACGCGATACTACGCCCGGACGGGTTTTTCTTGAGAATATTACTAATTACCAAGTTAATCGGGAAGTTGGTAATATCCGATGGAAGGATTTAGACTTTGGGAACCTCTAAAACCTTGTTCAGCAGATGATAACTTTTAGTCCAACACCTTATGGGTAGTACCTTCGACCTCATGCTCATGACATTGAACCTATGAACCCTATATGTGTGATCTTGTGTGTGATTGTTGTATCATGTATCCATGCACTCATAAGCATATTTTGGAGAGATCTTATTTCAAGGGATTTAAAGGTTGACCATTTTTGAATATCTCAGGTACTTTTTAACCATGGATTCTGGAAAGAAAAAAACCAGGAAGTATAGTTTCAAGGATCCCAAGATAGATGAGTTGATCAGTCTAATTCCCGAGATCGAGTGTTCTGCAGACTTTCGGAAGAAGTATGGATCCATTATTCCTCTCATGAAGCTGAAGATGAAGGAGGGTATTCTCTCGACCTTGGTCCAGTTCTATGATACAATGTATCATTGCTTTACTTTTCCCCACTATCAGTTGACGCCCACACTGGAAGAGTATTCTTATCTATTGGATTTAACTGTTATCGATTTTGTTCCTTTTACTTGTTTGGAGGGTGAGCCAAAACCACATGAGATTGCTGCTTTGATTCATCCGGGGAAGTTTGAGGTGGAAGCCCATATGACTACTAAAGGAGGGATTAGAGGATTACCAGCTCAGTTCTTATTGGAGAAAGCTCGCTACTTTGCCAGGATGAAGAGTACAGTCGCTTTTAAGGCCATTTTTGCTCTACTTGCTTACGGGTTGTTCTTATTTCCTAATGTGGACAAGTTTGTTGACATTAATGCTATCATGATCTTCATGATTGGAAACCCAATTCCTTTCTATTTTGGTGATTCTTATTACTTTATTTATCTTCAGAATTCTTATCATGGGGGGGGGGTGATTATATGTTGCACGCCTCTGTTGTACCGGTGGTTTATCTCTCATATGCCTCGGTCTGATGCTTTTTGGGATGTCAAGAAGGAACCCAGTTGGGCTCCTAAGAACATGGCACTTACTCACCCGGATCTTGATTGGTATCATCGAGCTTACCAGGATATAGAGATTATTGACAGTTGTGGTAGTTTCCCCAATGTACCTCTTCTTGGTACAAAGGGAGGAATTAACTATAACCTTGTTCTTGCACGACGACGGCTTGGTTATCCGATAAGGGATAAACCAAATAGTATTCATTTGAGTAGTTTCTTTCTGAAGTAGGGAGAAGACCATAGGGAAGCTAGGGAGAAGATTGCGAAGGCCTGGCGTCACATTCATAACAAGAGTAGGAAGGATTTGGGACCTAGGGGTGTTGTTTCTTTGGAGCCATATCTTCAATGGGTCCAAACGAGAGCTATTCAGTTGAAGATGCCGTATTCCCGGGAAACACCTATGCCTGATCTATTTGTGAAGACCACTTCTCCCTTATTAGATGATCTAGAAGAGCTGCAGCTTGCTTTGGTCAGGATGCAACATGAAAAGGACGATTGGAATAACAAGCTCCAAACTTTAGAGATTTCCTATAGAGAAGACTTGAAGGAGAAAGACGACTTGATTGAGATCCTTGAGAGTCAAGCGGTAGAGACTATGGAGAGGCAAAGGGATTTATTTTCTCCTAAGCCTCAATCAGATGCTGATTACTCACTTCTTGATTCAGGTGATTGGAAAGAGGTTGCCATCAGACATGCGGAAGAAAACCAGAAGTTGAAGGCTCAGATTTCCAGGCTCACAGGGAAGCGCCAGCGTATAGAGTGATCTCCATCAGTTTTACTTCTCAAGGTTTTAGATTTTATTTTCATCTTGTACTTGGGATCATTGAAACTTGTAATCCATTTTGGAGTTGTTATAATGGAATTTTCAGTATTTTCAAATACGTTATTACCTTGATATTTTCAATATGTCCATAAATTTTAAATCCTTTGAAATATTAAATAAAATAAAATCATGTGCATTACATATCATGCATTATATTGCACATATTTCTTGCATTTGTTATTCATATTCAGATATCTTACCAAGCTTCTTTACTTCGTTCAGCAAGCTGACTCACCACTACAACACTCGGGCTAATTTCAGAAAGAAGATGGACAACTTAGAACAAGAGAATCGCGAGTTGCGCGAGGAAGTTTCTGCTTTGAAGGTCGGCATGTCCAATCTGACTACTCTGATGGAAGCTCTGGTGGCTGCTCAGGATCAGCCACCGAGTGTCCAACCTCAACCAATAAGGGCAACTACTGAAGCTCCGATTGGTCCCGTATCTGCTACTCCAGCTGTTGTTCAGAATCACATGCCTCAAGGTTATCAATGGGGAATTCCAGAGAATTTTGCACCTGAAGGTTTCAATCTTGGTCCTCAAGATACTCCGATTGTTCAGGCTATTGTTACTCTGGCACCTCCTGTGGTGCATGCTGCTCCTGTTGCGCTTCCTTCGGTGAATATGGTTTCGTTTGTTAATGATGATGCGTGTCGTCCTTTCCCTCCACCGAGTGAAGACTTGAGTCTTTATGACAGAATGGATGATTTTCAAGAGCAGTTTGACAAGATGCAAAGAGAGATGAAGGCCCTCATGGGAAAATAACAATTTGGGCAGAATGTGAATGAGTTATGCTTGGTCCCAAATGTTAAGATACCTGCTAAGTTTAAGGTCCCGGAGTTTGAGAAGTACAAGGGCAACACTTCCCCTCGTTCTCATCTGGTGATGTACGTGAGAAGAATGTCTACCCATACTGATGATCAGGGCTTGCTGATTCACTTTTTTCAGGATAGTTTGACCAGTGTTGCGCTGAAGTGGTATATGAGTTTGGACAACGCCAATATCCATACTTTCAATGATTTGGGAGAAGCATTCATCAAAAAATACAAGTACAACATGGACATGGCGCCTGACCTTGATCAACTCAGGGCCATGGTTCAGAAAGACAGGGAATCATTCAAAGAATATGCACAGAGATGGCGTGAGGTAGCCGCCCAAGTGATTCCTCCCATGGAAGAGAAGGAGATGACTAAGATTTTCTTGAAAATGTTGGGTGCTTTCTACTACGAGAAGATGGTAGCAAGTGCGCCAAGTGACTTTACTGAAATGGTAGGAATGGGTATCCGCTTAGAAGAGGCTGTAAGAGAGGGCCGTTTAACGAAGAGTGGAAGTTCTGGAGGTGTGAAGAAACCATCTTATGGGTTTACCAAGAAGAAGGAAGGGGATGCAAATTGTGATACGGTGGCAGAACCGACTGTCTTTGAAAATGCTGATTTGCGTTTTGCATTTTATATTCGCAAAATGTCGCGGTAAGTAAGAGTCTCCATCGAATTTTATTTTATCCAACCGGAAAGGAAAAACGCACAGAAAAATTCCATTTCGAGATTTTCTGAGTACGGGGTAGATTATAGAAAGGGAAGGTGTTAGCACTCTTTCTATCTGTAGTTATCTACGGGCTCTTAGGTACTAGCTCATCTTTTAAAATTGCTTGTGTGTGCTTGTTTTGAAAAGTTTTATTTTACTTCGTTTTAACCCTTGTTTCTGTCCTCAACAGTGTTACGAAGTTGTTTTTGAAAACTTTGTTTGAAAAAGTTTGATTTTGAGCAAGTACCTACTAGCATCTACCTACTCGAAAAAAGATTGTTTCTGTTCTTATTTCCTTTAGACAGCGCTATCCTACTATTGAGAAATAGGTAGCACCGTCATTGGAGTTGTAAGGGTCAATTCGTAAGGGACGTACGATCACTAAAGCAATGTTAGGACGTCTTAGTAATAACCCTAAAGTCTTAAGATCATATTCGAGGCAACAATTCCGAGGCAACATTTTCGAGGCAACCTTTCCGAGGCAACATTTCTGAACGGGACATTTGATCTTTGTTTAGACAGGAGGGCCACCACTTAGACACCCTATACTTAATGACCGTTTACCGAAGGCAAACGAAGTGAGAGTAAACCCTAAGAGTGCGCATGTGCGAGTGATTTGATTTCAGTTATTATCTTTGCACATTAGGGTTTTCTAGCCATTTTAAATCATCATGCAATCTTGTCATACAATCCTATTAACATACATCTAAACATGAATAAACAGTAATATTTGCGAGAATTAAAATGCGAGAAAATAAAACCTACGCTATTACAAGGCTTCGGGGTGGGGGATTAATTACATAGCCAAAAAACCCGCAAAAGGATAAATAAAAGAAAATCCTAGATTAAAATATTACATACCATGAGCAGTTACATTAATATTGCAAAAATAATAAACGCGCGCGATGAATCGAGAACGAGAGATTTAGGGTTTTGACCCCAACTACCTAATTGCAATTTAAAGAAAAAAACATTTTTTGTTGTTTTTTATTATTTTTTGAGAAAATAAAGTTTAATTGAATAAATAAACCTAATTACTAATTAAATTAAATTTAAGAAAAATAATTAAATTAACCTATTTTTGTATTTTTTATTTTGAGAAAGAAATAAAAATTAAATCAAAAGCAAACCCTAATTTTTTCTCATTGATTTTAATTATATACAAAAAGTTAGAATTATCCTAAATTAAATTTAAGCTAATATTAAATTAAATTTGATAAAATAAAAAAACCTAATTCTAAATTTTGTGAAACTTGATTTTATGATTTTTTGTGAAAAAGAAATTAATTTTGTTAAAAAAAACAATTAAGTAAATAAAATAAAATAAAATAAAATAAATAAATAAAATAAAAAGAGAGAGAGAATGGGCCTGGTGTTGTTTCAACAAAGGGGGTGTGGTTTACAAATTCTGGGCCCAACAATTCCTGACCCCATTGACTTTGCCAGATCCCATATGCCAGCTTGACTTAGGTGCATGGTGGTCCTTCAGGGAGAAGGCGTTGGATCTGCAGCCTTGATGATCCGATGGTTGGATGCTAATGATGCACGGTGGATGCCTTGTCATGTGATACACTGAATTACCCTAGAAATATTGAGAAAAATAAAATGCACACGCCTGGGATCGAACCCAAGACGTGTGCATCAAAGACCAATGGCTTTACCACCTGCGTTGGCTTGCTTAGTTGTACAAATAATAGCAAACAATTATTATATGATAAAAACAAAAAGCTAATCTTAAAACGCGCGAATTTTCAAACTGGCCATTCACCACCTGCCACGCCATCATCTTCCTCGTTGCTTCTGTCGTTTTAGACAAACTACTTTCACCTACGAACACTGGGCGTAGGTACAACCCTTGTCCACTCCAAAATCCTGTCCCTGTATGATAAATCACAACCAATGGTACCAATCATCTCGTTGCAACCTCACGAGTATCATGGTACCATTATTAATGGCCAATTGTTCTTGTATGAAAAACCCCTAAAAAAGGAGCACGAACCCTAGCCATGGCATCTTGGTATACAGTCAATAAAAATGCAATTAATCATAACCATTAGTTTGCAAACAACTCAAGGATTAAGAATATGCTAATAAATCATGTTAAAGATACCAGCATTAAGTTATTCGAATTCAAGAAAAGAGATGAACCATGTGACTCTTACAGTGTGATTCTGAACGCGGGGAAGCTTGTTAATGATTGCAATACGGTCCATGGATATCCAGCAAATGATTGGGATGGTTAGAATGGCTTGAGAAGGCCTGAAACTGGGAAATCAGTTTGCAACTTTTCCTTGAATTTTTGAGGTTTGTTCTCTCCTATGCACGCCTCCAACCTCTTCTTTTTTTGTCTGCACTTGTTCCTTATGTATCCAAGAATGAATTAGGGTTGCCATTTGTTTCAAATCTTCTCCAATTATGATTATTGATTCATGATTTGATCCTTATGCAAAATCTTTCCAAATAAAGCAAAATGCAATCTTTTTGTATCCATATGAGCCTTGCACGATTTGATCTTACTTCCAATTGTGTAATGAACCTAAACATGCATAAAATCTCAAGATTTGATTAGTTTTTGATATTTTCATTATTTTATTTTGATTTTATTTGATTTAAATGAAATAAAATCAAAATAAATGACAAAAATAAAATAATGACAAGTGGAAGGGCTCATGGGTCGTGGGTCACATTACAAACTCAGTGCAAGCATAAAAATTTAGGCCCATTTAGCAAAAATCGCAATTTGAGACACATTTGACTTTTGGCAATTTTGCAAAAAGGGTCAACTTTACCAATGCATAACTCTTTCAATTTTAACCCTAGAGAGGTGTTCTTGGACTTTTTAGAAATCTTGAGATGTCCTCTAAGCAACCTTTTTAGTCTCATCTCCATTGATTCTTCCATGTTCATGTATGAAGCTTTGATCCAAAAGGTGGTTTTGTTGACTTTCCAAAATGACATATAATGTCCAAATTCATATCTTCTTGTGAGTACATATTTTTAACTTGGGAGCTGAAGATCAATTTTAGGTAAATTCATCCTCTTAAAAATGAGATTTGGATGGGTCATTTTTGATAAAGTATGAGAAAGTTATGCTAGGTCAAAGTTGAGTTGACTTTTCCTACAAAACCCTAATTTAGCAACTTTTGGGTTTTGATGAATTGCGAGAAATCCTTGAGGAATCATGATAAAACCTTGATCAAATGATGAATAATACTTCAAAATGAGAATGTTGACCAAAAATCTTGAAGTTTGACTGTATGTGGGCCACAGTTGACTTTTGCCCTAGCATAGTCGATTTTCAGGCCTTTGAGCAATTGACTGAGCAAATTTCCTCTGCAAGGCTTGAAACTTGATATGGATGATCTTGAGAACATATTAGGACAATGGTGAGAATTTGGGATCCTTTGGACTCAAACATCTTGATGCAAAATGAAGCCCTAATTTGGGGTAGACTACCTTAGGAGAGAGTTTGTCTAGTCAACTCTTGGACTTCCTTGAGCAATTTGAGGACCTCACTTGAAATGTATTGAGAAATATGGGAGGGAAAATTTTGGGGTACAACAAAAATGCTGTTATGCAAGAGAGGAGGGTTAATACTCCTAGAAGGAATTATCAGCGTCATCAGCAAGTCGCCTCAGTTACTCGAGTTGTGGGTACATCTCCAACTACCGTTGCTTATCAGAGACCGTCCCAGCAGGGGAATCAAGGGTATAATCAGAGAAGGGAGAGTTATGACCCTATTCCTATGATCTATACAGAGTTACTACCGACATTGATTCAGAACAAGTTAGCTCAGACCCGACCACTTCCCTCTATACCATCACAATTTCCTTGGTATTACAAGGCAGACCAAACATGTGCTTTTCATCAGGGAGCACCAGGGCATAATGTTGAGAATTGTTATCTTTTGAAGACTGAGGTGCAGAAGTTGGTGAAGTCTGGTGTTATATCTGTCAAGGATGTGGGACCTAATGTGAAAGACAATCCTCTACCAAAGCATGGGGGAGTAAATGTTGTGGATATGGTGGCCGGTTGTCCAGGCGACTTCCGAATTTTTGATATTAATCTGGTTAGAGGAGATTTGGTGAAAATAAATGCAGACCTTTGTAAATTTAGCTAATATACGCATGACCATGCCGGTTGTGTTATTTGTAGTACAGACATACAAGGTTGCGATAAGATAAAGGCTGATTTACAAGAGATGATGGATGAGGGCCTAATCCACATAATCAGGCCTAGGGTGGAGTATGAAGAGGAGGTGAATATGGTTTCTGGATGTCCTGGAGAATTCAGAATTTTTGATGTAGAGTATATGAATGAGGACCTTGTGCAATTGCATGCTACCTTCTGCCATATTGTTGGTCAGATGGAACACCAATATGGATCTTTCCGAGTTTACTGTCGAGATTCCCGAGGATGTTCAATCGTGAAGAAGGGTGTTCAGTCATTGTTAGATAAAGGAATTATCAAGGTTAAAAGTCAAAGGGATGATTACCATGAAGTTGATATGGTTGAGGTTTGTTTGGCTGATGAAGAGTATGTTTCTGCAGATGAGTATTACTCCTCAGATGAGGATTTGTTTTTCAGAAATGACTCAATAATGACCGATTATGTTGAAGAAGTGGTAAACATCATTGTACCTTGTTTTGGGGCACCCGTCCATCTTGAAGTTGAGTATTATAGCAAGCCATTTGTTACCCCATTGGTGATTAGTTTGTCGGGTCCTATCCCCTACAAGTCAGGTAAGGTTGTGCCTTACAAATACAACGCTACAATCTTAGAGGATGGAGTGGAAGTTCCCATCCAGCCAATGCCTGATGTTGGGAATATTGCTGAAAATAGCAGGGTGATCCGCAGCGGTCATGTGTTTGCACCAGTTGTTCGAAGAGATGTTAGTGATGGAAAGAAAATTGCTGATAATGTTGAACCCAATAAGGCTACATGTGAAGTGGGGATGCATTAGAGAAAGAAGTGGATGATATTTTGAAGATAATCAAGATGAGCGACTACATAATTGTATGTCAGCTACTGTAGACTCCTTCAAAAATATCTATCTTGGCGTTATTGATGAACTCCTATGCTCACAGAGAATCCTTGATAAGGGTATTGGACCAAGCTTTTGTGGAGAGTGATATGTCAATAGACTAATTCGGAAGTGTAATATGGAACATTACATCATGTAATAACTTGAGTTTCTGCGATGATGAATTACCAGATGAAGGAAGGAATCACAACCTGGCCCTCCACATCTCCATGAACTGCAAGAATGATTCACTATCCAATGTGCTGATTGATAATGGATTTGCGTTGAATGTTATACCGAGGAGTACGCTTATGAAGTTGAAATATCAAGGAACACATATGCGCCCGAGTGGCATCATTGTGAAAGTGTTTGATGGATCAAGGAAATCTGTTATTGGTGAGGTGGACTTGCATGTTCATACAAGACCACATTTGTTTTAGATGACTTTCCAGGTCATGGATATTGTACCCGCTTATAGTTGTTTGCTAGGAAGGACGTGGATACATGAGGCAGGGGCTGTCACTTCAACTTTACACCAGAAACTGAAGTTTGTATGTGAAGGGAAAGTAGTGATCATAAATGGGGAACAAGCATTATTGATATCTCATTTGTCCTCCTTCAGCATTGTGGAGGTGGATGAAGTTGTTGTTAGAACAAAGTTACAAGCCTTATCCATTGACAATATAAGAGGAAATGAGAATTCCATGGTTTCACTTAAGGATGCGTAGCAGGTTGTGCGTAAGGGTCATAGTGAAGTATGGGGACAGATTGTGGATCCACCTGTGAACAAGAACAAAGTTGGCTTGGGGTTCTCTTTGAAGAATGACAAAGGTAAGGACATGAAGCCGAAGTTTGTTGCGAGCAAGTATCAAGACATCTTCCGTAGCGGGGGTTATCTTCATCCAACTGTTTCCAGGATTAATGCCATTGTAGAAGATGAAGCAGAGCAGGGAATGCCGAATTATGTGACGCACGAAGTTAGGGTTCAGAACTGGATCACCATTGATGTTCCATCTTGCATACATGTTTCAAAGTAATTTTTTTTGTTAATATTTTTGAAAAAAAGCTTTCACTCTGCCCAAGGTGGAAGTATTAATGTTCTATGGCTTATCTGTTTGCTGTGACTTTTAAAATCAATAATAAAAGTTGTCTTTGTTTCCCAAATTGTGTCTTTATTTTCTGCTTTTTCTTGGAAAATGGTAATAAAAAAAACCCTTCAAAATAAATAATAACTGAAATTCAATCAGCATGATCACTTGTTATATGTGTCAGTTTCTAAAAGCAATCATAAATCATATGTGAAGATTAATTAAAAAACTCGTTGAATACAATGACCATGCACCCTCTCCCAACTTTGAATGTCCTGTGTATGGGGCTGAAGAAGAATATTATGATGATATTCCAGAAGAGGTCTCACGGTTTCTTGAGCACGAGGAAAATACCATTCAGCCATATAAAGAGACATTGGAAGTGATCAATTTAGGATTAGAAGAAGATCCGAAGGAAGTCAAGATTGGAGCATTGATGCATCCTGATGTGAAGAGAAGGTTGATTGAGATGTTGAAAGAGTATGTGGATATTTTTGCTTGGTCTTATCAAGATATGCCTGGTCTAGATACAAATATTGTAGAGCACCGTTTGTCATTGAAGCCAGAGTGTCCGCCAATTAAACAAAATTTGAGAAGAACTCACCCAGATATGGCAGTGAAGATCAAAGAGGAGGTTCTAAAGCAGATTGATGCTGGTTTTCTTGTGACGTCAGTGTATCCTCAATGGATTACCAATATTGTCCCAGTACCGAAAAAAGACGGAAAAGTCTACATGTGCGTAGATTACAGAGATCTAAATAAAGCTAGTCCAAAAGATAATTTTCCATTGCCACACATTGATATGTTAGTGGATAGCACAACAAAATTCAAAGTATTCTCGTTCATTGATGGATTTTCTGGGTATAACCAAATAAGAATGGCTCCAGAGGACATGGAAAAAACAATGTTTATCACACCCTGGGGAACATTCTGTTACAGAGTGATGCCCTTCGGGTTGAAGAACGCTGGTGCAACGTACCAGAGGGCTATGACAACCTTATTCCATGATCTGATGCACAAGGAAATCGAAGTATATGTTGATCATATGATTTCTAAATCCCAGACTGAAGAAGGGCATGTAGAAGATTTGTTGAAGTTGTTTCAGCGTTTGAGGAAGTATCGTCTCCGCTTGAATCCAAATAAATGCACCTTCGATGTTCGATCAGGGAAATTGTTGGGTTTCACTGTTAACCAGAAAGGAATTGAAGTTGACCCTGATAAAGTCAAAGAAATTCAAGAGATGCCAGCGCCAAGAACTGAAAAGCAAGTCAGAGGTTTCCTCGGGCGTTTGAATTATATTTCCAGATTCAATACCCACATGACTTAAACATGTGAACCGATCTTTAAGTTGTTAAAGAAAGATCAAGGTTATGTATAGATGGATGACTGCCAAAGGGAATTTGAAAGTATTACAGAATATCTTCTTGAACCTCCTATCTTGCTCCCTCTTGTCGAAGGAAGACCATTGATTATGTATCTGATAGTATTAGATAAATCCATGGGTTGTACTCTGGGACAACAGGATGAAACAAGGAAGAAGGAGTTTGCCATTTATTATCTCAGTAAAAAATTCACTGATTGTGAGTCGCGGAATTCCATGCTGGAAAAGACATGTTGTGCTTTAGCCTAGGCAGCAAAGCGTTTGCGGCAGTATATGTTGAATCACACTACTTGGTCGATCTCCAAAATGGATCCAATCAAGTACATTTTTTAAAAGCCTGCTCTTACTGGGAGAATTGCCTGCTGGAAGATGTTGTTATCTGAATATGATATCAAATACCGCACTCAAAAAGCTATTAAAAGCAGTGTGTTGGCAGATTATCTTGCTCACCAACCAGTGGAGGATCACTAGTTTGTAGAATATTAATTCCCCGATGAGGATGTGATGTTCCTGAAAGTGAAAGATTGTGATGAACCATTGCCTAAGGAAGGTCCTGACCCTGAATCTCATTGGAGTATGATATTTGATGGAGCTGTAAATGCTTATGGTAAAGGAATTGGTGTCGTGATTGTCACTCCCCGTGGATCGCACATTCCTTTTACCGCAAGGTTAACATTTGATTGTACTAATAATATGGAAAAATACGAGGCTTGCATCATGTGTCTAGAAGAAGCTATTGATCTCAGAAATAAAATTCTAGATGTGTATGGTGATTCAGCTTTGGTAATAAATCAGATTAAAGGAGAATGGGATACTCTTCACCCCAGCTTAATCCCTTACAAAGATTATGCTAGAAGATTGTTACCCTTCTTTAACAAAGTTGAATTCCATCAGATTCCTAGAGATGAAAATCAAATAGCGGACGCTCTGGCAAATCTAGCTTCTATGTATCAAGTAAATACTTGGAATGATATACCTCGAATTATGGTTTGGCGACTGGATAGGCCCGCTCATGTGTTTACAACAGAAGAGGTAGCAGATGAAAAACCTTGGTATCATAACATCAAGCATTTTCTCCAGACTCGGGAATACCTGATTGGTGCATAGAATAAAGATAGAAAGACATTGAGAAGATTGGCTGGCAGTTTCTTCCTCAGTGAAAATGTGTTGTACAAGAGAAATTATGACATGGTCTTGCTCAGATGCGTGGATAGACACGAAGCAGGCATGTTGATGCATGAGGTTCACGAAGGTTCGTTTGGCACTCATGCCAATGGAAATTCGATGGATAAAAAGATGCTAAGGGCAGGTTACTATTGGCTTACAATGGAATCTGATTGTTATAAATTTGCAAAGAAGTGTCATAAATGTCAGATTTATGCAGATAAGGTCCATGTGCGTCCGACACTTCTCAATGTGATCTCTTCCCCATGGCCTTTCTCTATGTGGGGTATTGACATGAAAGGGATGATAGAACCTAAAGCTTCGAATGGACACCGTTTCATCTTGGTAGCAATTGATTACTTCACCAAATGGGTGGAGGCTGCTTCAGATGCCAATGTTACTAAGCAGGTGGTTGTGTGTTTCATCAAGAATAATCTTATATGTCGGTATGGTGTGCCGAGCAGAATTATCACCAACAATGGCTCGAATTTGAACAATAAAATGATGACAGAACTGTGCGAAGAATTCAAGATTGTCCATCACAATTCATCTCCATACATGCCAAAGATGAATGGGGCCGTTACTTATAAGGATTGGCATGAAATGCTCCCTTTTTCTTTACATGGATATCAAACATCTGTCCGCACTTCAACAGGAGAAACTTCGTTCTCCCTTGTGTATGGAATGGAAGTTGTGCTCTCAATCGAGGTTGAGATTCCCTCTTTGCGTGTGATAATGGAAGCCAAGTTGTCAGAGGCTGAATGGGTCCAAAACCGGTTTGACCAATTGAATCTGATCGAAGAGAAGAGGATGACAGCTTTATGTCATGGACAGTTATATCAGAAAATAATGAAAAAGCTTTTGATAAGAAGGTCAAACCTCGTGAATTCAGGGAAGGCGACCTCGTTCTCAGGAAGATCATGTCTTTCAACACTGATTCTAGGGGCAAGTGGACTCCCAACTTTAAAGGCCCATATGTTGTCAAGAAATCCTTCTCTGGTGGTGCATTAATTCTTGAAACTATGGATGGCGAGGAGATCCCACGTCCCATGAATGTTGATGCAGTCAAGAAATACTTCGCCTAAAGAAATAAAAGAAGAGCTCGCTAAGTTGAAAGCCTGAAAGGGCGGCTTAGGCAAAAAAGAGCGTCCCGGTAGGCCGAAAACCTGAAAGGGCGGTCTAGGAAAAAGTTAGAGACATAAATAGAACAATTTTCCCGCTAAGTTGAAAACCTATAAGGGCAGCTTAATCAAAAGTTAGGGACTTTCTTGGCAAGTAACTACATCAGACAAGACTTAATCATTGGAGCAACAATCTTCTCGGATTCTCATCACACTTCAATAGAAGTTTCTGCTCAGGATTTCAAAAGTTGTTAGAGGGCATAATGGTCATTGTATCTCAATGTATCTTTTCCATTATATATTACCATTTTCTAAACTTTGTAATTATCCATGGAGTCTCGCCATTCGCAGACTACCATTCTATTAATGAAATTAGAGCTTTTACCCAATTCTTTGTATTTCTTATTTTATTTAGCTTGCAAAGACTCCATTTATTATTGATAATAACTTTCAAACAAAAAGATTAAATAACAAAATCAATTTTTCAAAAAGAATTTACAATTTGATTTTACTTTAGAATTTGTGATGCAAAAAAAAAAAAACAACAACAAAATGGTGATCCCTGGAATGGACAAAATCTAGTTTGTTTTAAGAAGTTTTTGTTCCCCTCGGGAAGGTTTACTCAGGATGATTCGCCGTATTGGGTTCGTGACTCCGGTATCCTCGGTCAAGTTTGGATTCATTTCTCCTCTTTTTTGAGTTTTCATGATGTGAAGTTTCAATCTGATATTTCTCCAGTGAATTTTTTGTTCGGTCTAATGGAAGTTCTTTTTCCCGAGAAGTTGGTACCATAATCACTCTTAAAGAACACAGGTCCCTGGTTTCTCTAGTGAAGAACGTATTATGGTTTTCCCTTTAAGGATGTGGTGTTAACCTCCCCAATGAAGTAGGCCTAAATTCCCCAGTGAATATTTTGATTATTTGGTGTCCATCTGTTTTACTTGAGACTGGTTTAGCAATCCCCAACAGAAGTGTTACTTTTGAAAACATTTGTTTCCCCAGTGAAGCCTGAAGAAGGATGCTTTATCCCTGTAACTGTACTATTCTGTCCCTTTTTTTTGTTTACTTCCAGATTATGTTTCTCCCCAGTAAAGCTAAAGCAGGCAGTAGGTTTTGTTTCCTCAGTTGGCATTTATTTTTTTTGGAATGATCATCTTGGAGGTGGTTTAGCCGAGTGTTGTTTTTTCCAGAGTTGGTTTTGTATGGTTATTCCCAGTGTTATATATCTATTTTGTCATCATACGCACGATAACACTCATACATTCATACATACATCATACATAGCTAAAATTGGAAAATCATTATTCGTTAACATTTGTTAATATTTTTGTTGACATATCACCATGTTTTGCAGAGTTACATTGTCCTCTCTTCAATAGAGTGTTGGCCTTAATATGAAAGCGTATATTCGTTCAATTTCCCCACTGAGTTGTCCCTCGTGGAAGATTTTTGCTTTAGCCTTCCTGTACAACTCCTTGTTTGGATGGATTTGGTTTTCCCTCTTGAGTTTATTTCTCAAGAGATGTATTTTGGTTGACTGTTTCATTCCAGTTTATTTCTAGTTTGAATATGTGGTTCCACAACAATATTATTTACTTTGGATTACTGAAAGCTTCGAGTTTTGGTTTGTGCATTTATTTTGCACGATAAGACTTTATCTACTCAACAGAAATATCGTGGCATTTCCCCAGGAAGTCATATTTCTTTCCCCGGGAAGCCATATTTCTATCCCCAGAAAGTCATTTCTTTTTACAATCCTCCATGATAACAAGTAGAAGGTCTCTTTATTTGAGAAACTTGTGCTTCCCTGTAAAAGTCGACGTAACTTTTTTTGCTATCTCCTCTATGAGTGGATAGTTTACAGTTCGTCGTCAGTTTACGCCAGTGGATGGCAAGACTTTCAAATTCGCAGAAACAGCTCGTTATGAAATCTTTGCAAGTGGGAGTCTCTTTATTTAAGACAACTTACATATTACCCTTTCCAGGAAAAGTGCCTCGTTTAAAGAAGAAGTTGAAACCCGTTCTAGGCGAAATGCCATAATTTTAGGGAAACTTGTTATCTTTTTGATACCCTCAGTGAACGTTGGTAGTTCATCATCAGTGAACGGATGTGTTATGATATATTCTCTTTCTACTTTCAGTGAAAGTTGGTAGGTCATTGGCAGTGAACGTCGATGATTGTTATCTTTTTACTACCCTCGATGAACGTTGGTAGTTCATCGTCAGTGAACGACGATGTTATAATATATTCTCTTTCTACCTTCAGTGAAAGCTGGTAGATCATCGATAGTGAACATCGATGATTGTTATCTTTTTGCTACCTTCAGTGAAAGTTGGTAGTTCATCGTCAGTGAACGGAGATGCTATGATATACTCTCTTTCTACCTTCAGTGAAAGTTGGTAGGTCATTGGCAGTGAACGTCTATGATTGTTATCTTTTTGCTACCTTCAGTGAACGTTGGTAGTTCATCGTCAGTGAACGGCAGTGCTATGATATATATTCTCTTTCTACCTTCAGTGAAAGTTAGTAGATCACCATCAGTGAAAGTTAGTGTTTGTTATCTTTTTGCTACCCTCAGTAAACGTTGGTAGTTCATCGTCAGTGAACGGCGGTGCTATAATATATTCTCTTTCTACCTTCAGTGAAAGTTGGTAGATCACCATCAGTAAAATTTGGTGTTTGTTATATTTTTGCTACCCTCAGTGAACGTTGGTAGTATATCATCAATGAACGGTGATGCTATGATATTTCTTTTCCTTCTACCTTCAGTGAACGTCGGTGTTGTTATTTAATTACTCTCTCTACCTTCAGTGAACGTTGATAGCTTTACCTCCAGTAGGAGTTGGTATATCCTTTGACCATTTTACCATCCACTCTGAGTCGGGTCTTTTGATCCACCAGTGATTTATTTTCCTGGTCGAGTCGCTCTCTTATTTCTTTATTATTGTTACATCCCCAATGGTGTTTTGAGTCTCTTTGGTATTGTTCATATTCATTCATGATCATAAACATTTGCATGGCATCTTAGGGCCAAAAAATAGGGTTTGTTTTATATTTAAGTATCTTTGATCGCGTCGACACAAAGATTTTAACCTTCGTATCTCCGGATAGAAGAAACTTATATAACGGAAGCTGTTGTACCCAAATTGTTTCCCCTAAGATCCCTTCATCATACCATGTTGATTCTATTACAATAAGATCACACTAGGATTCTTGGTTCCCCTCCCTATATTTAGCTTTGCACTTTAAGGAATCACCAAGCACCTTGACTTGTGTTCTTTTATGATCATGAATATTTTTTGTCTTGATTTCTTCTTTTAATTAATAAAATACAATGTTGGTTTGTCTTGCTTGTTATCCATGTAGGTAAAGGCAATGAGATTTAACAAGTTGCCCCATGGGTTCATGAGTTTATTTCCATGCCCTAGTCAATAAAGCTTGAGAAGTTAAAGCCTCACCATTGAAGTTGTTTTGGAGGAAATAGCATGGCAAGCTTATTTTGGTTCATCATATTTCAAGATTATCAAATTTGATCCAAAAAGTACAAGGGGTTGATTGAAAAAATAATCATGTTTGGACAAGATTTTATTCCTTTTGGTCACAAGTGCATGCTCCTCTCAATTCTCAAGATATGGAAGTGTTTGTGATTTCTATGAGTTATCATTATCATCCTCAACAACTTATATTTACAAAGCATTTGTTTTGGTACAAGAAGTTTGTTCAAAATTGTCAAAGTTCTCAAGGCATGTTTCTTAATCTAGGAGCTAGGGTTTTGAACTTCAATGGAGTATATCTTGCTCATCTTTTGGTATTTTTGAGTGATTCCAAAGACATCATTCTCTTCAAAGGGTTATTAACAAATCACTTCAAAAGTTCCAAGGAGTTTTCATCTGGAAGAAACTTGATGAGGAAGAAAGATTACAAGTCCTCCAGATGAATCTCCAATTTTCCATGTGTGACTTCAAATGATCATAACTTGGTCAATTTTTATCACCTTGAGCCCATTAATTTTCCATAATGATCTTGAATATGTTAACTTTATGCCTTCTTTTATGTGCAAAGTGAGAAAGTGGATGGAAGTTTCCTTAAGGATACAAAAGATTATAGGTCATTTTATGAAATTTTGCCAACTTCAACAAGTCATAACTTTCTCAGTTTTTGGAGATTTTGAATGATTCAAGTTTCAAAATGTCATTCGAGAGATCTACTTCATGCCATCTTTTTTGGTCAAGAGCAAATTCCAAGTGGAAGGCCATGTTTGGATGCAAGACATTATAGGTCACTTTTGAAGAAAAATTTGAAATATTTCTAAGTATGGAAAGTCAACCCTTTTTCCTCAACTTTGACTCTATGCAACTTTCAGCCCAATCATCCATTTAACTCAATTATTTTTTCATTGCAAATATTATAACCTCATCTTTCTAAAGCATCAAGAATCATGCCCTAAGACCCCTTGAGTTGAAAATGCCATTGTTTTGAAATTGGTAACTTGGAACTGAATTTCTCACCAAGTCAGAATTTTGAAATCCATAATGTGGCCTCTAATCACAAGATTTATACGCGTTTTTGATTTAAACTTGATTAACAAACTTGCCAGAAGTGTTTAGCACCTCAAAATGCAAGGATTGGATGAGTTTTGGTGAAAATAAGATCACACTTCACTCGTGCATCAGGTTTGCACGGATTCCCTCCAAAATGCATCATTGACTCTTCCGTTTGATCCCATTTGCTTCTCCTATAAATACATGAACTATCCCATTCATTTTCTCAAGCTTGGATAACCAGAATAAGCCTGCCAAACTTGTTCCATAACTTAGAATTCAGCAACTTCAAAATCCATACACAAGCCTTTTTCAATCCAATTTTTTCATCAATTCACCTTCCTTGATCTTCCCTGAAGCTAACCATATAATTACATTCAAGAATCGTGCCCTATATTACTCCATAGAAGTCCAGTTTCAGAGCTCTGCAACTCAACTTCAATAGGTAGATTCCTTCATCAATTCTTTAAAACTTTGATATCATTGTGATGCACTCATTGCCCTGGTTCTAGTCGCAACACTTGGTTTTTACTCGTAACACTTTTTAACCATGAAATTTCAAATTTCTTTTCGAAACTTTCCTTCCAAATTGCTTGAGCTATAGTTTATATAAATTTGGCGCGGGGGTGTGGTTGTCTTCGTCTTGAAGAGACGAAGCGAATGGCATAGGTATGAGCTTCTGATTTTATAGTTTGAGAGACCTTCAATTCACGTTGACTGGAGGTTGAAGATGACCAACATGTCATCTTCCAACCAATGATGGCGTGCCACTTGTTTTTTTTAATTCTGTATTTATTTTTGATTATATGCTTTATTCACTAATGACCATGATATGCACAACGCGCAGATCCTTTGGATCTGATTACTAACGCGTTTTGACTCTTATCCAATGGTCCACATATTTTTGAATTTTATTTTCTTTTCTGATTTTTGTATTTAATTGTTTTTAAACTTCAAAAAATCATAGAAAATTCATTTTAAGTCCAAAAAAATCTTAAAAAATTATGAAAAATATTTTTGATTATTCTCTTTCTAATTTTTATTTTTTCACAATTTAATTTTGTGTTTTGGTATTTTTTATAAATTCACACTTTATTTGAATTGTTTTAAATATTTAAAAATACTTTTATGCATTTTTAAATTCTGAAAAAATTATGGAATGATCCAATGATATTGTGACAAATATTGGTGACCTTATTTTATTTTTGTTTTTGACTTTGTCATTTTTTTATTATTTTTGGTTTATTTTACCCCTTTCTTTTAATTTTAAAAATAGTTTCTGACTTTAAAAAATTACCAAAAAATTTATAAAATCATTTGAGTCCTTTTCTGATTTTTCTATGGTCTTAGTTTTTATTTCTTGATTAATTTGAACATAGTTGATATTTTTCTCTTTTTATTTCTATTTTTAAACATTATTTTTAAACCTTTTTGTATATATTAAAATGTAATATTATTTTGTGACTTTTTTGTGGCTGATCTTGGGTTAAATTTTTGATCATGAACTTTATTAACATCATTGGATCCATGGTGTTGAGTCTGACTCCACAAAAATAGATGAATGATTTTAATAATAGTTTGATTAAATTTAATCCAAAAGTGGTTTGTATATTCTCTCCCACCCCTCTTCATCTCATCCCCTTCTTATTGCACTAAATATTGTTGGAGCATGATCTCTATAGCATGTCTCAAAACAAATGGTGCATAGATTGCTATTGATCGGCCTCAAAATAGGTGTGACTTCTATATAAGTCCACTTACGATTGCTTAACATAACGCTAAATTTTGTCCTGATTCGAACAATTGATCATTCGTGGCCCAAACTTATGTTTGCAAGCCCAACTATGTTAATTTGATCTCTTTGATCCAATAACCTTGAGATTCTTTATGTGGAGACTTTGTTTCTACCAATCCTCTAATGGATCTACAACACCTTTGGTCAACGCGGATCACTTAAACATCGTTATCATTAAATGATACTCATAAAGATTCCAAATGGATGATATACTTGACAAAAAGCAAATGCAACTTTTTGTGTGGAGGCTTTGGTTCTACCAATTCTCAAATGAGTTCCAAATGCAAGTTTAAATATGATCATCCAACTAACCACTAATCACTAATAATTGACTTTATCTTTTATTCTTTTATTATATGCCCCTTTTATTTTTATGCACTATTTATTTTAGCATTTACATTTCATTCCATTTTCATCTTTGCTCATTTGAGTATTTGCTTTCTTGTCATTTTTATTTTTGCTCACTTGAGTTTTACTTTTTTTTTTTAAAAAACTTAATATTCAACACAAACCCTAAAAATCTATAATGATACTTGGACTATTTGGTTACTATCCTTGGCATTATGGAGCATTGGACTTTTTGGACTTAGGATTAGAAATCTTGGCCTATGATTGGAGACCTTGTGATCTTATCTGATTATTTTGTCTGGAGCTCTTGAGGTTTACCTCAAGACATTGGGTTGTTTGTTTGTTTTGTGTGCAGGTTATTGTGATTACACTTTTTGTTTTTAACCTGGAATTCACCCATATACAGCCGTTACTCTGCCCAATTTTTGTGAAGACTTAATACACTTGAAGTTTGGTTCTCTCAAGAGGTCTAGTATTTTTACTTGTTTGGTTTCAATCCAAAGAATGGGAATGCTATCTTGGCTCATAGTGTCAAGTATTGGCTTCTTGTTAGTTAGATGGTTCTTATCCCTAGCTTTTAACTTATGCTTTAGGATAGCCTCTTCTTCTCCTCCCATCTACTTTAATTTCAAAAATCTTCTCCCTCCTTTTGAAAACTCTTCTTGTTTTAAACTTGAACCACTTTCATAATAAACTTGGACTTATGTCCATGCATTTTCAAACATTTTCATAAATAAACTTCAATAAACTTAATAATACTTTGACATTTTTGTGAGAAGACTAAAAGTCAATCAATCTCATTTCAAACCATTTTGCCACTTTGGATTTTATCTTTAAACTTTTCTCAAAAGATTAAACTCTTGTCAATCCTTGTAGTGATGCAAACAACTATACTTCTACAATATGTAGTGAAGAGAGATATTTTCCACTTGGATGTTGAGTGAGGCATTCTTGATTTTAAAATCCAAGCCATATCCTCCACTTTGAGATGATGAAAATTATCCTTTCTCATGATTGTGAGTAGTAGGTATGTTTTCCATACGGAAAATGACGATGATGTTTTATCTCATAAAATTAACCAATACATTTGTGTTTTAAAATTTTAAAAAAGAGGAACTACGTGTACCCTGATCCCCTATTGTACGAAAAGGTGGTACATAGGCACTAAAGGTTCGCAACCGCGGCGGGTGCAAAAATCATTAAAAAAAAATTTTATTTTCTCACCTCCACCATCCATTTTTATACAACATTTTTCATAGCCAAAATATATAGATTTTACAAAGAGGTTCCTGTGGAGTACCGTAGATGTTTAGGGTGTTAATACCTTCCCTTTGTATAACCAACCCCTTACCTAGAATCATTCCCCCTCTTTTTGGGTTATTCGCTCTTTTCCAATTCCTTTAGAAACAATAAAGCACGGTGGCGATTTTTATTTTGATTTGTATAAGTCTAGTCAATCCAATGGCTTAGTCTTAAACATTTCTACCGCTACAGTACCTAACTGTTTTGGAAAATTCAATGGGGTGTGTGCTGGGGCAGCATGACGAGTCTGACCGAAAAGAGCATGTAATATACTACCAGAGCAAAAAGTTTACCGGTTATAAAACCAAATATTCACTGCTCGAGAAAACTTGTTGCGCTCTGGCATGGGTTGCTCGGTGGCTAAGACAGTATATTTTGACTCACACCACCTTATTGATATCTAAGATGGATCCTATCAAATACATATTCGAGAATCCCTCCCTCTCTAGAAGAATAGCAAGATGGAAAATGGTCCTGACCGAATACGACATTTAGTACACTACCCAAAAAGCAATAAAAAGAAGTGTACTAGCTGATTATTTGGCTCATCAGGCTGTGGATGACTATCAATCCATCAACTTTGAGTTCCCGGACGAGGACATCATGTTGGTGAATGACTGTGAAGAACTCAGATCGTATGACGGACCTGAACAAGGATCCCGGTGGACTATGGTATTTGATGGAGCTTTCAACCCACTCGTCAATGGCATCGGCACTGTAATCATATCTCCTGAAGGCTGTCATACTCCTTTCACTGCCAGGCTATGTTTCAACTGTACCAATAATATGGCTTAATATGAAGCGTGAATTTTGGGTCTCAAAGCTGTTATAGATTTGGGCATCAAATCCTTAAGTGTATTTGGAGACTCGACCTTAGTAATCAGTCAGATCAAATGAGAATGGGACATGAAGCATCCTAATCTCATCCCTTACAAAGAGAATATGTTGACATTGATCCCACATTTTGAAGAAATTACCTTTGAGCATTTTCCACGAGAGGAAAATCAACTAGCGGACGTGCTAGCTACTATGTCATCCATGTACAAAATCAAGTGGGATAATGAGGCTCCTCAAATCACTATTGAGAGGATGGACGAACCAGCATACTGTTACGAGATTGATACTGAAGAAGTAGTGGACAAACCTTGGTTCCATGAAGTTAAAATATATCTCAAGGCCCAAGAATATCCTGAAGGAGCTTCAGTCAATGATAAGAAGTTCCTAAGGAGGTTCTCTTCCAAATTCTTCCTCAGTAACAGAATTATCTATAAGCGCAACCACGACTCTACTTTGCTTCGATGCATAGACAAGAGTGAGGCAGAAAAGATTATGGATGATTTACACAAAGGTACCTTTGGCACCAATTCTAGTGGGAACATGATGGCTAAAAAGATCCTATAGGAAGGATACTATTGGTCCACTATAGAAGCAGATTGTTATCAGTATTCGCGAACTTGTCACAAATTCCAGATTTATGCTGATAAAGTACATGTGTCACCAGTTCCTCTGAACATCTTGACTGCTCCCTGACCATTCACAGTGTGGGACATCGACATGATTGGAGAAATCAGACCTACAACTTCTAATGGGCACCGCTTCATCCTGGTCGCCATTGATTACTTCACGAAGTGGGCCGATGCAACTTCATTTGCTTATGTTACCAAGAACGTTGTGGCCCGATTCATCAGACATAACCTTATCTGTCAGTATGGCATCCCATAAAGAATTATCACAGATAGTGGTACCAAACTCAATAATACTATGATCACCGGACTATGTGCACAATTCAAAATCCAGCATCATAACTCTTTTCTTTACCGGCCAAAGATGAATGGAACTGTGGAGGCCGCTAATAAAAACATCAAAAAGATCATACAAAAGATGACAGTGACCTATAAAGATTGGCATGAGATGTTACCATTTTCCCTCCACAGTTACCGTACCACGGTGCGCACATCAACATGGGCAACTCCTTTCTCTTTGGTATACAGTATCGAAGTTGTCCTACCGATTGAAGTCCAGATACCTTCTTTGAGAATCATAAAGGATGCAGGTTTAAATGAAGACGGATGTATTCAAACTCGACTTGACCAATTGATCCTGATTGATGAGAAGAGGCTCGCGACTGTCTACCATGGTCAGATGTACCAAAAACATATGATTAAAGCTTTTAACAAGAAGGTCAGACGTCAGATATATCAGGCTGGTGACTTAGTAATCAAGCGCATCATACTGCCATAAGGTGATCGCAGGGGAAAATGGACACCTACATACAAAAGACCATTTGTGATCAAGAACATATTTTCTGGTGGAGCCATTATTTTAACCACTATGGATGGTGACGACCTTCCGCACCCTGTAAACGCGGACATAGTTAAAAGATACTACGCATGAAAAAGACCTGCTAGGTTGACTGGCCTATGCAAAAATTAGGGCATCCCAGCGAACCAAAAGGGTTCGGGAAAAAATTAGGGATATACATATAAAAAATTTGTACATCCGGCAAGTCGAAACCCTGAAAAGGCGGCTTGGACAAAAAAGGGTATCCCGGTGGACTGAAAACGCGAAAGGGCGGTCTAGGCAAAAGTTAGGGATTTAAATCGTATAACTATGTCCCGTTGGATCACCTTACAGCCAACCTTCAGTATCAACTGACAAACTCAAATGGTATTAATCAATCCAATCAGCTTCGGACAAGAAGCAAAGAGATAAGATGCTCGAAGACATAAAGGCAATAGCAGAATAGGAAACCCATGGGATTATTTCACATAGTTGTCTTTCTTTGTATTAGTTTTCATTCTTGCGACGACATTCTCTTACTAGGATGTTCGTCTCTTTGTACAAAAATGCTTATTCAAGTTAATACAAAACTATTCCTTTGAAAGTTCAAAAATATTTGTTTTTATTTTCCTGTTTTGTTTGCAAAAAACATCCAGTGATTATTTTTGAACATATGCATCTGAACGTGATTACTGCTTACAAATGTACGCATAATAAAAGAAAGGAAAACATAAAGACAGTTACTAATGGCATTAAGAAACAGGACAATGTCTGAAGGCCATTCCATAAAATCCCCGCAGGTACTTTCTCCAGCAGGAACAGAGACATCCTGCTACAAGGTCACATCCATATCTTAAGTATGTAGCCTAATGATGTCAGATACTCTCATATACCCGACAGAGCAAAATTTCCAATTACTGCTCCAAAATTCTCCCAGTGAAGTCGCCAAGCTTCTCAGGATTCCCTAGAAGGATTTCACAAAGTCCCCAAGCAAGTTCATGGAATATCCCTTCCTCAACAGAGTCCATTTCTTTAAACAACGGGAACCCGTCTATCAAAGACTTACACTTTTCATCCCTAAACAGCATTTCGGGATTTAACTTCCCAAAGCTCCCCAACATTTGTCAAGGATTTATCTTCCAAGACAAAGTTACACTTCAATAACATTCATAATATATGCATACGAAACACATATAGCACAATCTCATTTATTTTGAGAAACATCATTACACCATGCATTTCATACATCATGCAGCTAACTCTTTACCTTTTTAATAAATATCAATCAACAGAAAGCTATCATCAATAATTTTCAAAGAGGTCAGAGATTAATTCCTAAAACAAGAAAGGACAACTATCTCAACGACCAACAAAAGCAAGTTCCAAATTAATACCTGAAACAAGACAAGACAATTATCTGTGAACATATTAATTAGATCAATTCCAGAAACAAGACGGGGTGACTATCTACATGACGAACACTTCTTTCAGACATCTGGTGGTTCAGTTTAAATGGATCAATGGTTTACCCTGATTTCGTTCGGATAGAAACTTTCTATGTTTCAGTTTAAATCGCTCTAAAGATTTTCTGATTCTTTTCTAGTTAAAGATTATTCAAGACCTCAGCTGGTTCAGTTTAAATCGATTAATGGTTTACTCTGATTCTGTTCCGGTAGACACTTTCTCTGTTTCATTTTAAATCGCTCCAAAGATTTATTCTGATTCTTTTCCAGTTAAAGATTATTCAAGACCTCTGCTGGTTCAGTTTAAATCGATCAATGGTTTATCCTGATTCTATTCTGGCAGACACTTTCTCTGGTTCAGTTTAAATCACTCCAAAGATTTATTCTGATTCTTTTCCAGTTAAAGATTATTCAAGACATATGCTGGTTCAGTTTAAATCGATAAATGGTTTATCCTGATTCCGTTCCAGTAGACACTTTCTCTGGTTCACTTTAAATCTCTCCAAATATTTATTCTGATTCTTTTCCAATTGAAGATTATTCAAGACCTCTGTTGATTCAGTTTAAATCGATCAATGGTTTATCCTGATTCCGTTTCAGCAGACACTTTCTCTGGTTCAGTTAAATCGCTCAAAATATTTATTCTGATTCTTTTCCAGCTAAAGATTATTCAAGACCTCTGCTGGTTCAGTTTAAATTGATCAATGGTTTATCTTGATTCTGTCCCGGCAGACACCTTCTCTGGTTCAATTAAATCACTCCAAATATTTATTCTGATTCTTTTCCAGTTAAAGACTTTCCCCCTCTACTGGTTCAGTTTAAATCGATCAATGGTTTATCCTGATTCTATTCCGGTAGACATTGCCTATGGTTCAGTTTAAATCGATCAATGGTTTATCCTGATTCCGTTCTGGTAGACACTACTTCTGGTTCAAATAAATCGCTCTAAAGATTTATTTTGATTCTTTTCCAGTTAAAGACTTTTCATACCTCTACTAGTTCAGTTTAAATCGATCCATGATTTATCCTGATTTCGTTCTGGTAGACACTTTCTCCGATTCAATTTAAATCAATCAAAGATTTATTCTTATTCTTATCCAGTTGAATTCAAGCTTAGACTTAGTCTGATTCTTGTTAATAATCACTTTTGGGTGGCAGATATAAGCCCATCTCCAACAACTCTCCATCATCTCTCTAAATGGAATCTTTAAGCTCATTCCCTACACAATCAACCACCACATCATCAAGTGCAAATTTATGGGCACTCTAGTGTTCAATCATCTTCCACCTTCAAGTCACGAATGGTGGACTCACCAATCTAACTCTTCAGGTTTAAGAAGATTGAACAGGGGCAGCTGTTGTACCCCAAAATTTGTCCTCTCAATTCTTCAAGTTCCTCACAAAATTTATACTAGGCCAAAACTACACAAGGTTTGATCAGCTCAAATTGCCATGGATCATATTTGATTTTCAAGCATCAGGTCAAAGATAAAACTATTGAAAGAGCAGAGTACAGAAATTTGACTTTCCTAGAAAATTTGAGGAAAAATAAACTTGCTTCGATTCATGCTTAGCTTCGACTGAACTTTTTCCTCTATGTTAGCTTCGACTGGGTTGGGTTTCTCCTTAAAATAGTTCCCTTCGATTCAAAAGGAAATGACCTTTTACTAGCTTCTTTAGATTCAGAAGGAAATAACCTTCTGAAAGTTTCCTTCGATTCAGAAGGCAATGGCTTTCTGAAGGGCTCCTTCAATTCACCAAGTAGGAACTTCCTACATGCAAGCCTCGTTTAGGCATTTAGGTTCCCTACATACATCCTTCGATTGCATCATTGGGCTTACATGTTTGTTTGATTCACAATGCAATGGTTACTTGTATGCAAGCTTCGATTGGGCATTTATTCTCCTAAATACATTCTTTGACTGAGCGTTGGTCCCTGACATGTTTGTTTTGATTCACAAAGTAATGGTCATCTACACACGGCTTTCGATTGAGCAAGGGCCTCATTCATGTATGCTTCGATCCACAAAACCAAGGGCTCCCACCATGCTAGCATGCACAAGGCAAAGGTTTCCCTATGCATTCATGTTAGCACCCATAGGGCTTTGGCTATCTCCATGTTCGTTTCTTACTGGGCAAAGTCTCCCTTTGTAACAACTTGCTTTCGATCCACAAGGAGAACTCCTATATTTATACAAGTCTCATTGGGACAAGAAGAGACATCCTGCATGTAGGTTTCGAATACACTAGTGACTCCTTACAAATTGGCCTTTGGTGCACATGGCAATAGCCTCCTTCGATTCCAAGTGGAAAAAGCCTCCTGATGATGCCCCTCGATTCAGAAGTTGATGGCTTCCTACTGGCCTACTTCGATTTAAAATACAAGTGCCTTCTTTACGGTTACCCCCGATTCACAAGGCAATGACCTTCTCCAATCCAGCAGGCACAAGGCAATGGTCTCCTGCAGCTATCCTTCGACTCAAAAGCCAATGGTCTTGCATATCTGCCAAATTCACAAGACAAAAACTCCCCTTCATGCTAGCAAAGCAAGAGACCCCTGCATATAAGCTTTGATTCCCTCTTGAAAATCTTCAACACACAATTTCTACACTATGACACATAATTGTTGTCCCGTTCGAAAGACATACTATGGTGACACATTTAAAGGACCTGCCAAACGTGCCTGGATGTCCCAATCGAATGACATATTTTGGTGGCCTGTCCAAGGGGCATACATCTGGTCCCTTCGAAGGATGCATAAAAAGGGCCCATTCGAAAGACACTTATTGGTGAAAATCGAATAGTATTGTTTGAAGAAGAATCTGGTCGAAATTTGGACCTAGGTGGTCAAAACAAAAAGTTGAGATATCAAAAGATTCTTGCTGGCCAGAGTCCTATGTGCTGCAAGTACACGCCTGTTGCACTGGCCACAACACTCTAAAACTGCTACAAGCAGTCCTGCAATATTGTCCCTATTCTTGCACCAAAATGGCATACAAGCCTGCACCTCGAAGACTATAAGAACAATATACCCAATTTGTTCAAATTTATTTTGTTTTCCCTCCCAAACATCATCCAAAATCATCTATAAATAAGATCCTCCACAACACATGTTAGGGGTCCGTGGATAGTGAAAAAAACTATGGTTGTGAGAAAAGTTATCAATCTCTCAAAATCCTCAAACACTATCAAACGTTCTCAAAACACTTCAACTCTAAAAAGTTCATATCCTTTCATATACTAAGTGAACCTTTCGATTCACTCCCCAACTACCAGACAACTAACCTTCGATCCATTCCCAAATTACAGCAGAATAGCCTTTTGACTCACTCCCTAGGTTGTCATACAATAACCTTCGATTCACTCACCACCATCATATACTCTCCTTCGATTCAGTGACTGCCGAAATAAAGCAGTAACTGAACTAGCTTCAGAAAGATTCTAGTGAAGTTTCATTCACCATCAAGGAAGTCACATGTAGTTCCTTCGATCAAGCACTTAAAGAGGTAAGTTTTTCCTCCAAACTTGGAACTTGTTCATTTAAATATCATTTGCACAAATAAACAAAAGGAAATTGTAGATATCCCATCTAGGAAGTTGACTATGTCTTAACTTTCGATCCTCACTGCACGTATGTTGAAAACCTCAACCCTGACTAGTTAGACTTTGGATTTTGGTACCCAATGACCTTGTGCTAACCCCTGGCTTGTAGCTTTCGAAAGTTGCACTTGTTAGTTTTATTTTCAAGTTTAAGACAGGTTTGTTGTATCCTTCGATTGGCTAAACATTGAAATCTTTCGAATCTCAACTTGGGAGACTTGCATTCCTGCAATCGAAGTAGTTAGCAAAGATTTGGAAACAAAGAGTATGCCTCTTGATGGTTCCAGGCCCAGTCGAAAGAAGCATCCAGAAGGATAAATCAAAACCTGCCTGCACAAGCTAACTTCCAAGCCAAATTGAAAGAAGCCAGGAAGGGCAGAATCGAAGGGTGTTGTTGCCTGAATAAAAAAGCTTATTTTTCCTTCTTTTATTTTGTTTTGTCTTTACATTTTCTTGCTATTCAATATGGTTGTAATTATGTAGGGTATTTATTTTCTGCATTTTATTGCTTTATACAAATGTTAGTAATTAGGATGTATGGCTAGATAAAACCAACAAGTAGACCACCCTAATTAAAGATAAATGCATGCAAATTAAACACATTATTCACACACATGAACCTCTAGGGTAATTCCACTTGTTGCCTCGGAAAACAGTCGTGTCCCTCGAATATAGGCATTTTAACAAAGACCCTCGATAAAAGATCGTAGTCCCTCAATGACCCTCGGTGTTGCCTTCGGTAAACAATCTAGTCCCTATACAAAATTGATAAAACGTCTCATAGGTTGCCTTCTATGACTATACAAATGACCTACGCCCGTTCCTTCACATCCAACGATGGGGCTTCTTACCAAATCAATGGTAAGATAGCAACATCTAAAGGAGGAGGAAAAGAACTTAGACCTTTTGAGTAGGTAGGATGCTTGTAGTTGATTTCTTGCTCACAAATAAAAAAAACATTTTCACACTAACACTTTCAACTGAAACATTTTAAAAAGTCAAAGCTCTTTGTACACATTCTTATAAAGACGAGAATCATTACAAAGACATTTTTCAAAATCAATTTCAAAAACATCTTTCACAAACACCTTTTTGAACTATTTTTAAAACCAACACTTTGTACGCATTCTTATAGAGACGAGAATCATTATAAAGACGTTTTCAAAATACTTTGAAATCCACTTCACAAAGCACATTTTCAAACAAAAGCAAGTGATCTAGCAAGCAACTAAGAGCCTGTAGATAACTATGGATGAAAATGGTGCTAACACCTACCCTTTTCATAACCTACCCCCCGAACTCAAGAAATAATCTCGAAAGATCTTTCCTGTTCTTTTCAACCTTTCCTTATTGGATAAAAGAAAAGTCGGTGGCGACTCTTGCTATCCGCAACAATTGCGATCAAACGCAAAACAACCAATTCAGTTCTCCCACCGTATTACAACATCAATATGAAAGAATAAAAATGTGAAATTTAAAATAAGCGCGCGGAGATGGAAAGGAAAGTAAAATCCCTAAAACTCCTAAACACTAGGAATATTTTGCTGTTTTTATTTGTTTTAAGAAAATACTTAAATTAAACTAAATCTAATCTTAATTAAATAAATAAATAAAAGGAAGTGATTATTAATTGAAATTAAATTTAATCGAGAAAGAAACTAATTCTAATATTTTTGGTATTTTTATTTGAGAAAAAGATTTGAAGTGATTAAACCTAGTTCTAATTGATTTTAAATTAATCAAAATAAGTAAAAATAATCAAATTAATTAACTTTAATTCTCCAAAATTAAATTAATTAGCAAAAAATCCTAAATATATCATTTTTGTGATCTTTTTGATTTTTATCATAACAATAAAACTGGTTTTAAAAAAAAATATAGAATAATTAAATACATAAATCCAAAATAAAGAAATTAGAAAATGGGCCTGATGTGAGAAGAAATTGGGGGGATATGCATATGGAATTTTGTTTTAGGCCAAATAAGAGGAAACCCAGGGTCCTGTGCTTGATCCAATAGTGCTGGCTCCTGTGAGGCCTATCATGAACTTCCAGATCTGGAGTCTTATATTTGATGTTGTGATGATCTGATGGTGACAATATGCCAATGCATGGTACATGCGCTTACCTCTGGAACATTGGATCTGCAAGCAGAAATTAGAAAAATAAATAGGCAAGAGGCAGGGATCGAACCCATGCCCTTTCTCATTACAACATCTTTACACACACTGCATCTACCGCTGGGCCATTCAAATCAATCGTGAATATAACAAAACAAAAATAATATAATGAGAACTCAGTTAGATTTCCAGATTTTCAAACGCGTGCACTAGAAGATTCAAATGGACGAATAGGGTGATAACATTTGGGCCACTGGAGCCAATGGAAGTCAAAGGTGTTAGAGTCAAACTCCGATCACCTACTCTGGTCGACCCAAAAATCTAAACCTACAAAAAAAAAAGATTTGTGAATGGTAAAAGAACCTATCCTACATAAAATCAAGCCCTGAGCTCAATTCTGGCCTTAGATTTGTCTGAAAGTCCCTGTATTAAGAGATCAAGCTCCAATAGCCATGGATGCCCTAACAATGGCATCCCGTGTTCTAAGCCTCAAAGCTCTCATGCGAAGCGTCCATATTGTTCTAATGGGTATCCTGAACACAAATCAATACATCAAAGCATTCAACAACATATAAATTGAGAGTTTGGATTTCAAGATTTTACCAAAGAACTAGTGAGTTGACTAGGTGAGTTCTGGGATGCTTAAGGCATGGACATGGATGGAAATGGACTCTTGGGAGTCTCAGGAGCACGATACAAGTCTTGGCTCAGACGGATACAGGCTGGAAGTTAGGTTTTGAATTTTCACAACTTTGGAAAAAATATGAAATTTGGGACCTCTTTCTGGCAATGGTTTTTCGTGTCCTTTGGCTTGCAGCATTTCCCTCTATTTATAGAGGAATGAAGAGCTTGATAAACATGGCAAGAATCAGCCATTAACCATGGTTTTAAAGCAAAATCATAAAATTTGAAAAATTTCAATTTTTTAGTGGTTTCTTGCCCTTCTTGTCATACATTGAATCTCGTCCTTTTCTACATGCCTTGCACGAAATTATGGGCCTTTCAAAAGATTAAAACAAAACCCAAATGTCCTGACCCATTTTTCTTGCATTTTATCTTCATTTGTTTAATTTTAAATTACGTAAAATCAAAATAAATACAAATAAAATCAAGGCCATGAAAAAATGGACTTAGAGGTCCTTTAAGGCATTATGGATATGCTTTAAGTCCAAAAAGTAGGCCCATTGGTTTAAAAATGCAATTTTGCTCAATGTGTACTTTTTTAAATTCCTCAAAATTCCCCAACTTGTGCAACTCATATCTTGCTCAATTTTTATCTTTTGAAGATGATATTGGACTTTTTAGAAATCCCAAGATGCTCTCTAAAGTATCTATGTTGACCATTTTTACTTTTGAAGATATTATCTTGATGTAAGTTGTCTTGGAAAAAAGTGTCTTTTGTTGACTTTTTGAAAATGACATGTAATATATGAGCTCATATCTTCCAAATGATGCATTTTATGAACTTAAAAATAAAAATAATGTTGTAGAGGATTGGATTCTATTCACAATTATATTTTGTTGGGGGAAAATGGATGAAGCATGTGAAATTTACGCCTGGTCAAAATTCAATTGACTTTTGCTAGAAAACCCTAATTTAGCAAATCTTGACTTTTGATGATCTGAGGACTTTCCTTGAGGAATCATGATCAACTCTTGATCCAATGATAAATACCACTTCAAAATTTTGATGTTAACCAAAAATCTTGAAATTTGTCTGTATATTGACCACAATTGACTTTTGACCTAATACAGTTGATTTTCAGTCATCTGAGCAATTGAGTGAGCAAACTTATGATGCAAGGCATGAAAATTGGCATGAGCCTTCTTGAGGACATATTAGGAGCCATGGAAATAACTTGAGGCCTTTGAGAATCAACTTTTTTCTAAAAAGTGAAACCCTAGTTGGAACTCCATTGCTTAGGAAGAGAATTTGTCTGGTCAATTCTTGGTCAACCTTGAGCATTTTGAGGACCTCTAGGAGTATGTTTTGAATAAAATGAGAGGGAAAATTTTGGGGTACAAAAGCTTCCCTTGTTCAATTGTCTTAAACCTGAGGATTTAGATTGGCTTGTCTACCTTTCATGATCTGAAGGCGGAAGATGATTGAACACTAGAGTGCCCAGAAATTTGCGCTCGCCAGTGCACGAAGTAACGTTATCGATTGATGGTATGCTTGAATGGGCTTAAAAGATGCCATTCTGAGATATGACTGAGATTTGTCAGAGATGGGCTTATAGATGCCATCCAAAGTAAATGTTCGCTTTAAACTGGAAGAAGTATCAGAATAAACCTACAGTTGGTTTAATCTGAGCCAGAAAATGTTTCTTTTGTCTTTAACAGGAAGAAGTATCAGAATAAATTTTTGGTCAATTTAATCTGATCCAGAAAAAGGTCTACTGGAAGAAGCATCAGAATAAATCATTGGTCGATTTAATCTGAGCCAGCGACTATTTATGCTTATTTTTATCTAGAAGAAGTATCAGAATAAATCTTTGGTTGATTTAATCTGAGCCAGAAAATGTATTCAATTGGGAGAAGTATCATAATAGATCTACACCTGATCTAAGTTTAGCCAGAAGAATGTATATTGGAAGAAGTATCAGAATGAACCTTTGGTTGATTTATTCTGAGCCAGCGATTATCTCCGGCCGTCTTCAACTGGAAGAAGTATCAAATAAATCTTTGGTTGATTTAATCTGGCCAGAAGAGCTCTTTGTTGTCTTTAACTGGAAAAAGTATCAGAATAAACCTATTGTTGGTTTAATCTGAGCCAGAAAAAGGTTTAATGGAAGAAGTATCAGAATAAATCATTGGTTGATTTAATCTGAGCCAATGACTATTTATGATTAATTGTATCTGGAAGAAGTATCAGAATAAATCTTTGGTTGATTTAATCTGAGCAAGAAAATGTCTTCAACTGGGAGAAGTATCAGAATAGATCTACACCTTATCTAAGTTGAGCCAGAAGAATGTCTACTGGAAGAAGTATCAGAATGAACCTTTAGTTGATTTAATCTGAGCCAGAAGAGGTCTATGTTGTCTTTAACTGGAAGAAGTATCAGAATAAACCTAAAGTTGGTTTAATCTGAGCTAGAAAATGTTTCTTTTGTCTTTAACTGGAAGAAGTATCAGGATAAATCTTTGGCCAATTTAATCTGAGCCAGAAAAGGTCTACTAGAAAAAGTATCAGAATAAATCTTTTGTCGATTCAATCTGAGCCAGCAACTATCTACAACTGTCTTCAACTGGAAGAAGTATTAGAATTAATCTTTAGTTGATTTAATTTGATCCAGAAGAGGTCTATATTGTCTTTAACTAGAATAAGTATCAGAATAAATCTTTGGTCCATTTAATCTGAGCCAGAAAAAGGTCTACTGGAAGAAGTATCAGAATAAATCATTGGTTGATTTAATCTGAGCCAGCGGCTATTTATGCCTATTTTTATCTGGAAGAAGTATCAGAATAAGTCTTTGGTTGATTTAATTTGAGCCAGAAAATGTCTTCAACTGGAAGAAGTATCAGAATAGATATACACCTGATCTAAGTTAAGCCAGAAGAATGTCCACTGGAAGGAGTATTAGAACAAATCATTGGTCGATTTAATCTGAGCCAGCGACTATCTACGACCGTCTTCAACTGGAAAAAGTATCAGAATAAATATTTGGTTAATTTAATCCGAGCTAAAAGAGGTCTCTGTGTCTTTAACTGGAAGAAGTATCAGGATAAATCATTGGTCGATTTAATCTAAGCCAGAAAAAGGTCTACTGGAAGAAGTGTCAGAGTAAATATTGGTCAATTTAATTTGAGCCAACAAAAATTTATGCTTGTTTTTATTTGGAAGAAGTATCAGAATAAATCATTGGTAGATTTAATCTGATCCAAAAAATGTCTTCAACTGGAAGAAGTGTCAGAATAGATCTACACCTGATCTAAGCTGAGCCAGAAGAATGTCCACTGGAAGAAGTATCAGAATAAAACCATTGGTTGAATTATTATAAGCCAGAAGACGTTGTCTTTGATAAGACTGTCTGGTCCTACCAATAGTTAATGATGTTAGTCTTGTTGATTTATCTTTTCCTGAAAATGTAAAGAGTTAGTTGTATGTAACGTCATGATGTATGACATGCATTGCGGAATAACATTCTCAAAATAAATGAGATTGTGTTGTATGTGTTTTGTATGCATATGATATGACGCTTGTAAATGATGTATGAATGTAATATGCGAGCGTATCAGTTGTTTTTTGTAGTGTTGTTAGACTGGGGGGAAATAAACCCTTGACTGCTGTTGGAGATGAAGATTGTAATTCCTCACTATTTAAAGTTAAATTCACATGGGATTCTCGCTTTCTGTCTGAGGATATTCCACTGGAGATTTTGATTTCTGCTTAAGGATAGAAGACTTCAGGGGGTTGCTAACATGTCATGGATTACATGCACTCTGACTGGGGATGGAAGAACGAATATTCCTTTGATGTGAGTAGCTACTCTTGTGGAGGTGGTTATCTTGATTAATCCTGCTGGAGAGAAAATTTCTGTTGGAAGATTTTACTAATTTGGAGAAATAAACTCCGCTGGGGGGATGAACTTCCGTAGCTAGAGAAATGAACTCTACTAAGGGATGAAGCTTTATAAGCTTCTTGGGTTTTTATGAAACTCTGTTGGGGAACCCAAGAAATTTATAGACCGTGCTGGGGAATTCTCCAAGATGTTAGGGAAACGATTGAACATCTTGATCTGTTAAGAAATGCTAGAATATCTGAAATCATTCGGCTATATGTTGAAGATATGGTGATGACTTTTCGGGAGGATGCCCCGGTTTCTGTACCTATTGAGGAATGTATCTTTGCTGATGATGAATTTTACGAAGATAGCCCTCTAGGGGTGGTTGTTCTGTGGGGATTTATGGACGACTTTTAACATTGTCCCAACTCTTAGAGCCTTTAGTGATTGTCTTTCCCATTTTTATGCATACATTTGTAAATAGTAATCACATTCAAATGCATATGTTCATTTAAAAATAATCACTGGACGTTTTTGCAAACAAAACAGAAAAAATAAAAAACAAATAGTTTTAAACTTTAAAAGAGAAGTTTTGTATTAATTTGGAAAGTCTGCCTATAAACAGACACTTTTGTACAAAGAAGATGGACATCCTAATAAGAGAAATGTCATCGTAAAAATGGGAAATATACAAAGTGGTACACAAAGAAAAACAACTATGTGGGATAATCTCATTGGATTTCAATTATACTATTGCATTTATATCTTTGAGCGTCTCATCACTTTGTTGTTTGGAAGAAGTCGACTGGATTACTGTACCCTTCGAACTTGCTAATGATGTCTGCTTGTAAGGTGATCCAATGGAACACAGTCATACACTTTTAAATCCCTAATTTTTTCCTGGACCACCCTTCTGGGTTTTCAATCCACCTGGATACCCTTTTTTGCCCAAGCCGCCTTTTCAGGTTTTCGACTTGCCGGGATATATATATATATATCCCTGATTTTTGCCCGAACCCTTTTGGTTCGACGGGATGCCCTTATTTTTGTCTAGGACAGTCAACCTAGCGGGTCTCTTTTCATGCGTAGTATCTTTTAACTATGTCCACATTTACAGGGTGTGGAAGGTCGTCACCGTCCATGGTGGTTAATATCATGGCTCCACCAGAAAATATACTCTTAATAATGGTCCTTCGTATGTAGGAGTCCACTTTCCCTACCCTGGGATCATTTAACTATGTCCTACCCTAGAAGAGTTGATGTCCATATCGGAAACCCGGTCATACGACACCTCTTAAGGTTATTCATCTCTCTTATCCCCAAGCAGAAGTCAAACATTCCCAACGAAGTATCCTCAAAATAGAAAGTAGGAATCCTCAGCGGAGACATTCTAAACAAGATTGAAGATTCATATTCTTCATCCCCAGCAGCAGTCAAGGATTTATTTTCCCCAGTCGAGATGTTACACGAAGCTACCGATAAAATTCAACGACATCTTGCATCCATACATCATTTACAAGTATCATAGCATATGTATACGAAACGCATATAGAACACTCTCATTTACTTTGAGAACATCATTACGCAATGAATTACATACATCATGACATTGCATAAAGACTAACTTTATCTTTTCAGGTAAAAAAAAGACGAATATCTTCAATAATCCTTAAATAGGTCGTAGATTAATTCTCAAAATAGAACAACACAAATATCTAGATGACCAGGTCCAAGATTAATTCCTGAAACAAGATAGGGCAACTATCTGTACGACCAGGCGGTATGAATTCCTGAAACAGGACGGGTTCGCCAACAGAAAGCCAGGAAAAGATTAACTCCTGAAATAGGAAAGGGAAACCATCTTTATAACCAGGAAAAGATTAACTCCCAAAACAGGACGGGGAAACTATCAACATGACCAAGTTGTTTGAATTCCCGGAACAAGACGAGTTTACCAATAACAACATATTATGGATCAATTCCCCAAACATGACGGGGAAACTATCTATATGACAAGCATTTACCTCAGAGACTGAATTATTACAAGCATTTCCCTCAGAGACTAAATCTGACAAGCATCTACTTAAGCACCTTCCCCATAGGTTTATTCTGGAAAGCATTCTTCAGATGAAGTCAAGCGTAGACTCATTCTAATACTATCAACAGTTACCTTGGATGGCATCTATAAGCCCATCTCTGACGATATTCCTTCATCTCTCAAAATGGAATCTTTAAGCCCGTTCAAGCAATACAATCAACCAACAGTGTTACTTCGTGCACATGTGAGTGTAAATTTATGGGCACTTAAGTGTTCAATCCTCTTCTACCTTCAGATCACGAATGACGGACATGTGAATCTAACTCCTCAGGTTTAAGAAGATTAAAAAGTGACAGCTGTTGTAGCCTAAAATTTTCCCTCCCTTTTTACTCAAGACATGTTTCTAGGGTTCTCAAATGCTCAAGGTTGCTCAAGAATTGATCAGACAAATTACCCTCCTAAGTAATGGGCCTACAATTAGGGTCTTGGTTTTATCAAAGAAAATTCAGCTTATGATTCCTCAAGTTGATTTCATGGTTCTTCATATGTCTTAAGGAATGCTCATACCAAATTTCAAGTCTTGCATCACAAGTTTGCTCAGTCAATTGCTCAAATGATTGAAAATCAACTGTATTGGGTAAAAAGTCAATTGTGGTCAACATACAGTCAAACTTCAATATTTTTGGTCAACATCAAGGTTTTTAAGTAACATTCATTATTTGATCAAGGGTTGATAATGATTCATCAAGAAAAACTCTCAAACCATCAAAAGTCAAAAGTTGCCAAATTAGGGTTTTTCTTAGGAGAAGTCAACTAAACTTTTACCAAGCATAACTTTCACATGCTTCATTAGTTTTTTCTCAACCAAAGCTAATTTTGAAGAAAATTCAATTCTCTACAACTATTCCTCTCTAAGCTTAAATCCAAAAATGCTTCATTTGAGAGATATGGGTCAATACATTATAGGTCATTTCAAAAGTCAACAAAAAGACATTTTTAGTCAAGGCAAATTACATCAAGATAAATTCTTCAAATGCAAAAATGGTAAACATAGATATTGTAGAGGACATCTTAGGATTTCCAAAAAGTCAAAGATTACCTTCAAAATATGAAAACTGAGAGAGTCATGACCAATGCAAGTTGGGAAATTTTGAGCAAATACATGAAGTTCATACTGAGCAAACTTGATATTTTGGGCTATTGGGCTATTATTTCAGAGTCCAAGCGTGTACTACACTCCTTATGCACCTCAAGACTTGTTCATATACCTCCCTTTGGTTTATTATATTTTATTTTTGATTTTTTATTATTTTAAAAGTCAAAATAAGATAAAACAAGACAAGGCTTTTGACACAAGTCCAAGCCCATATATTCTGACCTAATTCCATGTTATATATTCTTATCAAAGTCAGACAAGAGGCCACACAAAACTTTGTGCAAGAACATCCCTCCAAAATCACAAAAAAATCAAACTAGAGCAACTTGAAACCCTAGTTTGTAGCCCTCTTCCAAGCATTATTGCATTGCTAATCGGTTCCTAAGAAGATCCAGAGTAAGAATGGACCAAACCTAATGGTCCAAAGCTCATAAAACTCACATGCATCTGTTGTACCCTAAAATTTGCCCTCTCATTTCTCAAAGGATCAACCTGGACCCTCAAGTTTGCTTCTATCCAGTTGCAAATCTGAAATTACAAATTTTTCAAGAGAATCGTTCACAGGGGCAAAATGGTCATTTACACACCAAAGGAGTCAAACTATGACTTTTGAATCAAAAAAATCAAGTTCCAAGAATCATATTTCATTAAGGCATGAAATTGGTTCATCAAAAATCAAAAGTCAGAAGTTACTTTGAAAATCAAATTTTCTAAGCATTTAGAAAATTTTCTAAGTTTCTAAAGAATATGACACTTCAGAACTTCTGAGCCAGCCTCTATGCAAGTGCAGTCAGAAGTTGTAAACACGGTTCAGAACGTGAAGCTTCAATCAGAACATGTAGAAGTGATGCTCTTTCAGTCAGAACATGATTCTTCAGCATATGGAGGCTATGTTCAACGCTCCGGTTAGAAGATGCCCCTTCAGCATTTGGAGGTTAAGCTTCTGATATTCCGCGATCAGAACATCACCAAAACCTCGTTTAAGTAACCTGCTGCCCTGCTACGGCACAGTCCTGCAACCAGCTGCCACAACACTCCAAGGTGCTGCTGATCCAGTCCACGCCTGCGTTTTTCTTGCACCAAATTAGCCTACGAAAACTGTGATTTAAAAACAAAGGGAAAGTATGCCAAAAATGTTTAAAAACTCATTTGTTTTCCCCCCAAAACCACAGCAAATCCATCTATAAATATTTTGTTCCATCACACGTTCAAAGGGTTGGTTTTTGGAGGGAGAGAATCACCAAAAGAAAGAAAAAAAAAGCCTTAAATCTTTGCAAAATTCCAAGAATCCGAAAAGCTGTAAACACCAAAATACCAAAACCTTAGCATTTGATTCTAGCATCAAAACTCCATTGTTCCTTGACTAAACCCATCCCCACAGTTGTTGATTCACATACTAGAAGTCATTCTAACTTCTGTATTCATATTGCCATACACTCGTCATTCACCTCCACCTCAAAGAAGTCAGAGTATCGCCCTTTGCTGTTCCAGAAGTTGAAAACTTCCATCCTGTTGAGTACGTGAAGAAGTTTCTCAGAACATCACCAGAGTTCAGGACCAACCTCCAGTTTACAGAATCTTTTCCAGCTACAAGGTAAGCTTCTGCTGACTCTTATCACGTTGCTTAAGCATTATCAGATTTGCATGTTCAAAAATACAATGTAGATATCATGTTTCTAACGTTATACATATTCTGAGGCTTCACGTATTTGTCTGCCTAAGTATGGAATAAATCAGTTCAGAACTTCTGGAAGAAATTAGAACTCAAAATTAGGATTAGAAAATTCACACTTGCCTCTGATTTATAGTTCTGATATTACTTGTTTCTGAAATGCTATGAAACCTGCCATAACTATTTGTGATACGATGGGAGAACTGACTTGGGATTTTGCGTTTTGTGTTCGCAAATGTTTCGGTTTAGCAAGAGTCGCCACCGACTTTTTATTTTATCCTAAGGAAGGGTCTAAAAGCACAGGAAAGACCTTTGAGATGTTTTCTTGGGTTCGGGAGTAGATTATGAAAAGGGAAGGTGCAAGCACCCTTTTCATCCATGGTTATCCATGGGCTCTTAGTTACTTTTTTAGATCACTTGCTTTTTCTTTTCAATTGTTTGAAATGGTGCTTTGTGTGTGGTTTTAAAAGATGTTTTGAAAAGAGGCCATCGTTGTGGCAAACTTTTGTAATGATTCTTGTTTGAATGTATACAAAGGTGTATTTGTCTTTTGAAAAGATATTTCAATGTTTTGAAAGTTTGTTTTGGGAAATTTTTTGAAATTGTGTTGTGATGTGTGTTTGAAAATAACAAAGATGTTTTTGCAAGCTTTGATCAAGTAACTAAGAGTTGTCTACCCTATCTACTCAAAGATCTTTCCTTGTGTATTTTTAACCCTTTTGACATTGTTATTTCACCATTGCATTTGGTGAACAACCTTGTGTTAGGATGTTAAACGGGACAGGTGCGGGTCATCGTATAGACCATGATAACAATTATGTTAAGTATCTTTGGCAAATTTTTGAGGGACTTGATCATTTTGTTTAGGCATCCAAGATAGCGTCATCGAGGGACTATGATCTATTGTTTTGTTTTTGTTTTGCCAAAGTACCCAACATGCATAACATGGCCCATTTTCAAGGCAACAAGTGGATTGTAACCCTAGGGGTGCAAGTGTGCATTGGTGTTTGATTTTCATGCATTTTTGTCTTTGTATTAGTCAAACTACTTATTGATTTGGATTTTTGCATACAAACCCTAATCTCTAATCATGGCATAATTGAAAGCATAAAGTGCGAGAATTAAAAGTCTAAGCTATTACAACATGATTATAGGGATGGGGATACAATCTTTGAATTGGGGTGTATTTGACAAGAAATAAAAACCCTGGTTTACTATTACATCCAAATTGAATAATGGCACAAATATTAAATGGACAATATTTAAATAAACAAAATAAATAAATCAAATAATATGAATTATGCAAAAAAGGTTTTTGTTTATTTATGTATGTAAAAATATTTAATGTGAAAATAAAGAGATAAATAAAAAGATTAATTTTATTTGGTTAAGGGTAAAACCCTAATTTTCTTTAAGAAAATAACTTCATTATATTATTTATATACAATAAAACAAAATAATATATACAAAAATAAAATATGTTTAGAAAAAGTATGTTTAAAACAAAATAATATATACAAAATAATATATACAAAAATAAAATATGTTTAGAATAATATTTTCAGTGTGAATAAAAATAAAAATATAATTTATATATTATTTTCAAGTTTTTAATAAATAAGATAAAAGTAATTAAATTGCTTTTTATGTAAGAAAAATAAAAATAAAATGCAAAATAAATGTGAAAAAATTATAAAAATATTTTTTGAGTATTTTTTATATTTGGGAATAATAAAATATAATCAGAAATGAAAATAAAAATACAAAAATATAAAATATCAAGAAATTGGGCCAGGGGGTGCAAAAAGGAAAAGGGAGGTGTCAAAAGTAGCCAGGACCAAGCCCAGCCCAAGCCAACTTCATCTTCAACCTCTGACTTTGAAAACGCATGCGCCCTGTACAATTTCCAGATCCTGTATACGAGCTCTATTGCAAAAACACATAATATCAAAGTTGTAGAGCATTTCAAGACGAATCCAACCATATAAACAACTTGTCTTAACTCTCAAAGACCAGAGAGAATTTCTCTGGCCCTAAAATTTAACCTAGTTTTTTCAGTATGTTCATGGATGAAATTCTCTTAGCATGCTTAATATAAATGAAAATTGAGCATATGTACAGCTTCATGGAAATGAATACTACATCTCTTATTCACAAACCTAAGGCTAAATGTTCCTAAATAGAGAGATAGGAAGTTGACAAAAACCTGTTTCAGCTGACTTCGTGTATGGCAATATGGAGATTTTCAACAAGGCTTGAGATGTCTGGGAGCTTTCTTGGACTTCACTTGACCTTCTCCAATACCTAGCTTTCCTTGAATGTACTTGAATCAACCTATAGAACTCAACCTGCACAAGCTCAAAATGAAAATGGCAAACCCTGTAAATGGAGTTATAGTTGGTGCTTGAGGTTTGGGATAGCTTGGATGGATGGAATGGAAGGTGTTTGAACAGGTTTGGGCCAAAACACACTGTTGTACCCCAAAATTTGCCCTCCCATATTCTTCAAGGTTTGTCAAGAATCATCTTCACATGGTTCAAGATTGCTTAAGAAGTTATACAGTCAAACCACCTCCTAAGACAGCTGAAATTAGGGTTTTGGTTCTTTCAAGGAACTTGTGGTTGTAAATGGTTCAATCAAGTCTCATATGCCTATATACATTCTCAAGCATCTACATGTCAAGTTTCAAGACTCACAGTGCCAATTTGCACAGTCAAAAAGCTCATTTGATCCATAATCAACTGCAAGGGTAAAATGGTCATTTTGCAGTCAAAAGTTAGAATTTTTGGTCAACATCTTATTTTAAGTTCACAATCATCATTTGATCAAGTCTTGATCATGATTCCACAAGGATAGCTCAAAAATCATCAAAGATGCAAAAGTTACTATTTTTGGACAGCAGAAAAGTCAACTGTATCTTGACCAGGGCATAACTTTTTCATGCCTTGTCAGAAAAATTCCATCCAATGCTCATTTTGAAGGGTATGACATTTCCTACAATCCATCTTCACATTACAAGTCCAAGAAATGCTCTCACAAGAAGTTATCAATTTTGACATTATAGGTCCTTTTCAAAAGTCAACAAAACTGCACTTTAAGTCAAAGGCCATAACTTGAGATTGGTAAATCCAAATGACATGGGACCAAAGGCATTGGTTAGAGGACTTCAAGACCTTTCCAAAGTGTCCAAGAACATGTTCATATGATCAAAAGTGAGCAAGTTGTGCATTGGAGGAGTTGGGAAATTTTTATGAATTTGCAAAAGTCAACTTTTCTCAAAACACCTTATTTTTGCTAATGGGCCTCAAATCTCTTCTTGAAACTTCATCCATGGCCTATGCACGACCCATCAAGCTTAATTGAATTTATTTTCTTATTTTTATTAATTAATTGGATTTTTAATTAATATTAATTCATTTAATTAATTTAAATTGTAGGAAAATACAAGATTTGATTTTTTCAATCTTTTGGTGAAGCAAATATGACCTAAAAAGGCTGGCAATTTTGTGCACCAAGTCAAAGATGCAAAATCTCCAAAATTGGCAACTTTGTTCAATCATGAAAATGCAAAAAGATTTGATTTTCAATCAAATATTCAGTCATCATTGCAATGGATTCTTGCTCAAGATTTTGACCTAATTCCATTCCTCTATATATATATGCAAGTAAACCCTAACTCATGGACGTGGAAGAAAGCTGCAGAAAAGCCATAGCATATTGAAAAATTTCCAAGAAAACTCAAAACTGACTTTGGCATTCTAGAACGATTCAAAGGTTTTTATTGATTCTAATCCACTGCAGGAGGTTCCCAGAACGTGTGGCAATCAAATTCAGGCCTTAAAGCTCAAAGAATCACCATATACACAGTCACGGTTTGCAGCTTTTATTCACAATCGTATATCGTGATTCATGCATCTTTAATATGTTTTCATGATTGTTTTGTGTTGCTAGGGACTGTACGAAGCTAATGGTATAGCTTAATTGAACTGAAACGCCATAAATCCAAAGATGCCGTGAACAAGTTTTAGGGTTCATAAGCTTTGAAATTGGGGATTCCTAAACCAGGAAAAATTGAGACTTGTGAGACCCATGACTGAATCCGTCAGAACAAGACGAACAAAACCAAACCATCGCGAAATATTTATATAAACCATAGCTCTAATCGCTATTTTTCCTCATGGCATATTGTGGGGGTTAAAAACCCCCGCTATCTGTTTGTGTTTTTTGCAGGAACAATGAAGAAGATGATGAGGTGTTAACGTGTGGTTGGCTGATTTGAATAAGCGCGCGTGTTTTTTGTTTTTACAGCATATGCATTAATTTCTTAATATAATGATTATTTGTTATTCCACTAATGACTAAAGCAGGTTGGTGGAGTGGTTAAGGCATTGGCTGGGCAACGTTGGGACCTGGGTTCGAATCCCAGGTCCCCCCAAAACGCTTATATTATTTTTCTTTACATATTTACATGCAGGCTTCCAAAAGGGTATCCACCATATACCTCAATCATCAACGTGCCATGTGGCTTCAGGCACAAATCTAATGGCCATGAGATGATGATCACCATACTCCTCAGTCAGCAGATGCATAGACAATCTAGAAAGTCAAACGTGGCTGGAATTATTGGGCCTTCAGATTTCCAAACTTACCTCCTAAATGGGCCATCACCCCCTGGGTTCTTCTTCTTTTTTTTTTTTTTCTTTTATATTTTCCATTTAACTATTTTACTAATTATTATTATTATTATTTAATTAACCAAATTAACTTTATTTTCATAATAAATTCAGAAAACTAAAATATTTTTATTATTATTATTATTATTTATTAATTTCACCTTTAATTTATTATATTTGTAAATAAATACTAACAAATTAATTTAGTCATTTTTTAATTAGGTTAATTTCAATATTTTTTGCAATAAATAAAATAAATTAGAATTAGGGTTTTTTACTAACTTTTGACTATTTTTTATTTATTTTCCTTAACACATAAAAACCAAAAAAAATATTTCTTTTCTTCCAATTAATTAATTAGTTTTAGGTCTAGTTTAATTCAATTTCTTTCTTTCTCAAAAAGGGTCAAAACCCTAAGGACTTCTCCGACTCAATTTTTTTCTCGCGCATGTTTATTTTTGATTCATTATTATGTAATTGCTCTGAGGATGTAATAATTTTAATTAGGACCTTTTTATCGCTTTCTTTAATTTTCCGCAATTTACTTTTCAAGGGTTTGTTTTTGGCGATGTAAATATCTGACGCCTTGTAATAGCTTAGATTTATTTTCCGCAACTATTAACTGTTAGATGTATGTTAATTAGGCTATGCATGACAAGACTTATCTGAAAATTAAAATCAACCCGTAGCTCACCATAACATGTGCAAAGATAACTTAACATGAAACCTGACACATGTGCACATGCCACTCTTAGGGTACGCCTCACTTGGTTGCCTCGACGTGGTCATTGAGTATAGGGTGTTTTAGAGGTCGCCCTCCTGTCTAAAGATCAAAGTTGCCTCGAAACGGTTGCCTCGATAAAAATGATCTAGGACATTAGGGTTACCGCTAAGGCGTCCTACTATTGCTTTGGTGACCACATGTCCCTATAATCGAATTGACCCGAAAAACTCCAACGACGGTGCTACCTACTTCTCAATAGTGGGATAGTACTGTCTAAAGGACATTTACACGGCTTAATTTCTTTTGAGTAGGTAGAGGTTCTCAGGTACTTGCTCTTTCAAAATAAAATAAAAATACTTTTCGCACCTACACTTTTCTGACAAAAGTTTTCAAACAAACACTTCATACACTCTTGAGGACAGATACAAGAGTTAAATCGATGTTTTCAAACAAACTTTTTCAAAACCCACAAACACAAGAAAAGCAAAACATTTTTGAAAACATAGTGAGCAAGTACCTAAGAGCCCGTGGATAACCACGGATAGAAAGGGTGCTAACACCTTCCCTTTCTATAATCTACCTCCCGAACCGAGAAACATCTCGAAAAGGAATTTTGCTGTGCTTTTGTCCTTTCCTTGTTGGAGAAAATAAAATACGGTGGTGACTCTTGCTTACCGCAACATTTCGCGAACCAGCATTCCAAAATAGTCAGTTCTATTTCCACCGATCACAGAACTGGCGACTCTGCTGGGGAATATTATAAGTGAGGTGTACCTTAGGATTAGACCATTATGTTTTCAATTGTATGCCTTGAATGCTTTAATATTGTGGGCTTGTATCGGAGTTTTATAGATCCTAACCCGGATATGGGGATACCCTTTAGAAGTAGCAACAAACTGTGAGGGAACTGTGCGGGGTATACCGATATGGTTGAAGCAGTTGCTACATTGATGTGGCACTTTGGTGAGTACTGGTAACCCTTGAGTCAAGTCAAGGAGAGTACGGGGCCGCCGCGTGGTGTCGTGAAGCATCAACTGACCTTAGAACCTTACTTGACCATCCTGGCCTTTTTAGGGGTAGTGAGATGACCGACTTTGGTGCAGTCCGAAGTTGGTAGATACTCGATACTACACTCATTGAGGGTTGTTTTCTTGGAATATTTTGGTCGCCAGTTAAGTGGCTAAATCAAAACAATGAACATAGAAAACAATCCAATGATATTGAACTCCTTAGAACCCAGTTACTATTGATAGGACAGGTTTTGAGCCAACTAACTTCAAGAGGGTACTTACCTATGAACCCCATGCAAGCCTAAACCTAAGGACTTGTTTGCTTTGTGTGAATATGACTGCCTGTATATACACTTGCTTACTTTTGCATCCATATACATCATAGCATCATAACATTGCAGACATCTTGCATAAGGACTAACCTGCATACATCTTGCATAAGGACTAACCCATTTCAAGGATCTCAAGGGTTTGTGATGCAGGTCATGATGAACCAAATGTCTAGCAAGGGGCAAAGGGGATTTATTTTCCTCTAGCAAAGGTTGTTTGGAGATCAAAGCATGATAACTTGAGTCAGAGGCTATGACCCACTCGATATGGTGAGCTTGACTCTTGAAGAAGGACTCCCAACAACGTGAAGTTCCTTCAATCAAGCTACCAGATTCAGATTCTAACAAGTTTCTCTGTTTACCCCGCGAGATCCTTAAAAACATTGCATACATATATCATACATATCATTGCATAACAGATACCCTTTTTACATGTCACTTATCTTCTTCGCTGTTTATTTCAGCAATCATCATGTCTTCTGAACCTACTACTGAACAAGCTATCAAGGCCCTCCAGGCCCAGAATGCCCAGTTCCAGGAGTTGGTTATGAGCCTAGCCCAGGGTCAACAGGAGTTGAAGACTCTGATTCTGAAGAAGAAGAAGAAGAGGACCGTCTTGTTCAACACTGGACGCAAATTTGGGAATGGACTACAAAATGAGGTTGATCTGACTACTTCCTCTGTAGGGAAAGACAATCCCCAAGAGAGAAGGGTTCCTAGTCCCGTGGTCTCCGACAACGAGACAGATTATAATGATGAACAGTATCCTCCTACTGAGGATAGGTATAAACAGCTGGAGGACCGCTTAAGTGCTATGGAGATTCAGAATGTGCCCAGGTTGGACTTTGGAGACCTAGGCTTATCCTCTGGGGTGGTGATTCCCCATAAGTTCAAGGCACCTGCTTTTGCAAAGTATGACGGAACTTCCTGTCCTAAGCTGCACCTTCGGTCGTATGTGAGGAAGATCCAACCTTATACAGCTGACAAGAATTTGTGGATCCATTTCTTCCAGGATAGTCTTTCAGGGACTCAACTCGAATGGTTCTATCAGCTGGATGGAGCCAGTATTCGTAACTGGGAGGATCTGGCTACTGCGTTCTATAAGCAGTATCAGTATAATTCTGACCTCGCTCCTACGCATACCCAACTCTAGGGTATGTCACTTGGGACGGGTGAAGGATTTAAAGAATACGCCCAAAAGTGGAGAGACCTTGCTGGAAGGGTGCAGCCACCCTTAACTGATTGTGAACTTATGGATATGTTCTTGGGGACCCTGTCTGGTCCGTTCTTCAACCATTTGATTGGAAACTCTTCAGCCGGGTTCACAGACCTTATCTTGACTGGGGAGAGAATTGAAGCTGGCATCAAAAGTGGGAAGATTCAAGAAGCTACACCTTCCGATGCTCAGAAAAAGCCCTACAATAGGAAGAAAGAGTCCAATGCTGTGTATGGTAAAAAGAGTCGTCATGATCAACATGTAGGGGCAACCCAGATCTCTAATCCTACGCCTGCTCAACAAAGACAGGGGCATCAACATAAAGAGGTCGCACCTAAAAGACAATTCACTAAGATCAGCATGTCACTGACTCAAGCGCTACAGCAAATGTTGAAGGCAGGGCTGATTGCATTAAGGGCTCCTCTCTGGAATCCAAACACTTCCGCTCCTACCTATCATCCCAATGAAAGGTGTGCATACCACTCCGACAGTCCGGGACATGACACAAACAACTGTTGGGCCCTGAAGAATAAGGTTCAAGACATGATTGATGCCAAAGAAATCCAGTTTGACCCTCCAGAGACGCCAAACATAATCACTGCTCCTATGCCAAATCATTAAGAGACTCTTGTTCATTTGAATTCAAGTTGTATTTTTCTTTGCTTATTCAAACAATTATTGTCATGGCAAACTCTTTTATTTCATTAATGCATTGCATATGTCTGTTTTGAATCAATCCATTCGTATTCACTATATTCAAATTGCTTTCATTTTTTTGTGATGTTCAACTCTCAATTAAAAAATTCTAAGCCTTTTGAGGGAGGATGACGAAAACGATACCACGATCTTTACAGTATGCTTTTGAACAGACCCCGCTGATGAGGTACAGGCATTGTTTCGTATCCTAAACAATGGAGTTATAAGGAAGATAATCCCTCGTCAACCCCTTTGAGCCAAAGAAGTTGGAGTTTTTCTTTTCGCAAAATTAAAACCCTTAATTATAACCTGGGGCAGAGTAGTTTTCTCAGCTGATCCAGGTGCACAATGAATGGCTTCAAAGACGTCCTTCCAAAACAAAAGATTGTGATGGTTCCCTATAATCGTCAAGACAGACAGTCATTATCTCTCAAAATAAAAGCCCAATAAGTCAAAACCTATGAAGGAGACTTACAAAACTGGGGCATCCCGCTGACTGTAATCACAAAATAAACATTTCAGGCAAAAGACAGGGATAATAAAATCAAAAAGAAAGAGGTCCTACAGACTCTCAACAAAAATGACTACCTGTTCAAAATAAACTGTCAGTATCCGAACCATCACTGGAATATCAGAGCAAAGACTCAAACAAAATATAATGCACGATTAGATGAGTTTAGGATCGAAGAACATCATGAAGAGCGGGTGGGTACAAATAAAATTTGAGCCTTTATCCTTTGTTTCTTAAACCGTGAACCATGCCACGTTATAACCCTTAAAAGTCCTAGCTGAAGCATGGGTTAGTTCGAAAGCATACTGTTACAAAAGGTATCCTGACTCCTGTAGGGTTTGCTGTAAAATCCTGAGTTGACATCACATTTTACAAAAATTCACTTGTTTTATTGAAAACTGCATTTTCAAAAACTTCAAGACAGACATAAGCTTTGCATTCTTAAAATAACATTGTTTGCATATGGCTATTTGTTCGAACAGCAGAGAAATTCGCACGACGAATATCTAGTGAACAAAAACCTTCTCAACAAAAAAGAGTCATCTCAAGTGGAAAAACACTTCCAACCAAGGGGCAGACATGATCATTTTCCATTATCTGGGGCAGTCAAGTCAAGATTCAAGGAATCTCTCAAGATGCCAAATAGCCAGGGGCAAATCTCCGCCTGAGTCACTTAGGGCATTGGACATGAATTCCAGCAACGAATCTTGCATGATCAAACATCTTCTGGTGGTATAGCAACACAATGCTACCGACAGTGACAACTCCCTGTACTCTGAGAGCATGGTCATAGTCGGAAAAAATACTACGCATAATCAAAGACCCGCTAGGTCGACTGGCCTAGGCAAAAATAAGGGCTTCCCGGCGAACCAAAAAGGTTCGGGCAAAAATAAGGGATGAAAATGAAAAATCTGTACACCCGGCAAGTCGAAAACCTGAAAAGGCGGCTTGGGCAAAAAAGGGTATCCCGACGGACTGAAAACCCGAAAGGGCGGTCCAGGAAAAAATTAGGGATCAAAGCGTACGATTATGTCCCCTCATCTCGTCACTTGCCTACCAGAAGAAGATTTGTCAATCGGCAGTTGTGATCGGTGGATATGGAACTGACTGTTTAACGCTGGTTTCGCGAAATGTCGCGGAAGCAAGAGTCGCCACCGTCTTTTATTTTATCCAACATGGACAGGACAAAAGCACAGCAAAATTCCTTATGATATAGTTTCTCGGTTCGGGAGGTAGATTTATAGAAAGGGAAGGTGTTAGCACCCTTTCTATCCATGGTTATCCATGGGCTCTTAGATACTTGCTCATTTGTGTTTTCAAAATGTTTGTTTGCTTTTCAAAAGTGCGTGGGTTTGGAAAAGTTTCATTGAAAACTTCAATTCGACTCTTATATCAGTCCTCAAGAGTGTTGTGAAGCATTTGTTTTGAAATCTTTTAGAAAGTGTCAGTGTGAAAAAGGTTTTTGATTTGTTTTGAATTAGAGCAAGTATCTACGAGTCATCTACCTACCCTGAGGAATTAGGCTGTGTAAATGTCCTTAAGGTAGTGCCATCCCACCATTGAGAGGTAGGTAGCACCACCGTTGGAGGTGTTCGGGTCAATTCGAGTGTAGGGACAGTGTGGTCACCAGAGCAACAGTAGGACACCTTAGAAGCTACCCTTATGCCATTGATCCTTTTTATTCCGAGGCAACCGTTTCGAGGCAACTATTCAGAGGCAACCGTTTCGAGGCAACTTGTTTTGAGGCAACGGGATCAATGGACATAAGGACTTACTAAGACGTCCTATACTCGACGACCACGTTTCGAGGGGCAAGGCAACAGTGAGGTGTACCCTAAGAGTGGTGTGTCAATTTGTGTATTACTTCAGTTATGTTTTATCTTGTCATGCATTTGGTGAGCTACACTTTGATTTTATTTGGGCCATTCATTCTTTCATGCAATTATTTAGCAGTTAAGGGTGCGGAAATTAAAGTACGGAAAATAAAGTCCTACGCTATTACAAGGCGCGGGTCTATACATCGCCAAATTAACAAAGACCCGTTTTTTAATAAAATGCAGAAAGTAGATAAATTTCCTAATTACTATTACAAAGCTTTGACAATTACATGATATTTGAAACAAAAAATAAGGACAAACGCGCGAAAAGAAATTAAAATCGAATGTTCGAGGGCGTTGGACCCTTTAAAGAATTTAAATGAAATTAGAAGTTAATTAACTATTTAATTAAGAAAAGAAAGGTTTTTTATGTTTTTTTTTTATGGAATAAGAAATTAAAATTGAAATAAACCCTAATTCTAAATATTTTTATTTGTTGAAGAAAAAGATTTAACTCTTAACCTAATTTACTAAAGAATTTATATACAAGTTTATTTACAAAGTTAATTAATAATTAATAATAATGATAATAAAAATTATTTATTTATTTAAGAAAAAGGATGAAAATGTTACAAACCCTAATTTCTACATATTCTAATTTGTTAAGAAAAAGATTTAAGTTTTAAAACCTATTTTACTCTAATTAATTACATGTTTATTTATAAAATAAATTAATAGAAATTAATATTAATAAAAACATATTTTTTATTTTATGATTTTTTGGTTTTATTATGAAAAGAAAATTACTTGAAGTTAATTAAATAAAAGTGATTAAAAGAATTAAAAAAAGAAAAGAAAAATTAAAAGATATACAAACATTGGGGGGTATCTGGCCCATTTAGGAGGTAAATTGAAGCAGTCTGGCCCAAGAACACGAAGCCTGTTTGACTTTCCACGTTTGCATGCATGTCCATTGACTGACGTACATGGTAGGACTCCACGTTATGGCCATTGGATGGAAGCTGATGGGGCGCGTGGCAAGCTAGGATGTGAGGACGTACGATGGACTTTGGAGCGTGCACTGCATGGGAAAGGATTAGAAAAAATAGCAACAATTGTATGGGGGACCTGGGAATCGAACCCAGGTCCCAGTGTTTACCAAACGAATGCCTTGCCAGTTGAGCTGTTTGTGCGCTTTGTATATGGAATAGGAAACAAGTATTATAATAACACAATGAAAATTAATAGTATAACTCAAAAAGCGCGCCAGATGTTTGAACGTCCCAATCCTGCAATGACATGATAGCTTCTTCCTTGTTTTGTACCTGTAAAATAATTAAATAGCGGGGGGTTTAAACCCCCACTAAACAACACCTGCAAAAATAGCGATTAGCTCATGCTTTAATATAAATTGAGCGCGAGATCACCAATGGATTCGTCTTCATGTCACGATTTGGTCTGCACAGGTTTGAAGGCCTAATTTTACACCCTATGCAAAGCCCCAATTTTGGAACTCTGAAACCCTAAAATATGTCAATGGTGAATCACGATACAGGGCCTTACAATGCAATTGGATTATATCATTAGCTTCAGAAGATCAATATCAGTCTAAATCAACCAAGAAAAATGATTAAAAGTGCATGAATCATGATGTGGGATTCCAGAAATTATTACAAACCGTATGATCTGTATCTTCTGATTCTCTGCGCGTTTGGAATGATTCTTGATGCTAACAGTTTCCTGGAAGGTCTGCCAATGTATTAGAATCGTTTTTAGACCTTGAATTGTCCCCTAACCATGAAATCAGTTCCAAGCTTTTTAATGAAAATTTGCAATTTTGTTTTGCCTCCTTGAGCAGCTTTTTCATGTCTAAGCCATTAGGTTTCACTTGTGCTTATGTATGTGAGTAGAATTAGGTTAAAAGTCAGCCCAAAATCCATTGCTTTAATGATCTTGAATATTTGATTTTGTTACATCTTTTTTCAAACCTTTTTGCCATGGAAACTTGCCAATTATGGAAGATTTGGTCTCTTGAGAAGGCACACGAAATCTTGAGCTCATAATGGACATATTTGCTGCATAAAAGGATTCAAAACACATGATTTAGTATTTTTCTCATAATTAATTTTAATTAAATGAATTAATAGGATTAAAAATTCAATTAATTAATTAAAAATAAGAAAATAACTCCCTTTTAGCTTGATGGGTCGTGCATAGCCTTTGGGTAATGATTCATGGAAGGAATTGTGGCCCATTAGCAATTTTGAGGCATTTGAAGCAAAGTTGACATTTCAAAATTCCCAAATATTTCCCAACTTCCACAAGGCATATCTTGCTCAATTTTTAAGGTATGAACATGTTCTTTGACATTTTGGAAAGGTCTTGAAGTTCTCTAACCAATGTCTTTGGTCCCATGTCATTTTGGTTTACCAATCTCAAGTTATGGTCTTTGACTTAAAGTACCTTTTTGTTGACTTTTGAAAATGACCTATAATGTTGAAATTGATAACTTTTTGTGAGAGCATTTCTTGGACTTGAAGTGTGAAGATGAGTTGTAGGAAATGTCATTCTCTTCAAAATGAGCTTTGGATGGAATTTTTCTGATAAACCATGTGGAAGTTATGCCCTGGTCAATTTGCAGTTGACTTTTTCAGTTGTCCAAAAATAGAAACTTTCGCATCTTGAGACTTTTTGAGCCATGCTTTGAGAATCATGATCAAGAATTGATCAAATTATGTTTGTGGCTTCAAAATAAGATGTTTGACCAAAAATATTGACTTTTGACTGTCAAATGACCATTTTGCCCCTGCAGTTGACTGTAGGGCAATTAGGGTTTTTGACTGTGCAACTTGACCTTGTGAGCGTTGAAACTTGACATGTAGATGTTTGACAATGTATGTAGGCATGTGGGACTTGTTTGGACCCTTGGAAACTTCATTCTCTTTGCCAGCACCAAAACCCTAATTTTTGACTGTTAGGAGGCAATTGGACTTGTGCAACCCTTGGGAGATTTTGAAGCATGATCTTGGCAAATCTTGAAGAATATGGGAGGGAAAATTTTGGGGTACAACAGTTGCCCCTTTTCAATCTTCTTAGACCTGAGGATGTGGATTGGCTGGCGTGCCTTTCGTAATCCGAAGGTGGAAGATGATTGAACACTAGAGTGCCTAGAAATTTGCGCTCACATAGTGAAGTATCAGCAATGTGATGACGGGAATGGGCTTACAGATGCCATTTGGAGAGATGGATATGAGAGATGGGCTTATAGATGCCATCGGGAGGTTGTCGATCGCGTAAGAGATTCCTTAGCGAGAACTTGCGTACCTGAGAAAAGAAAATGATTACCTGGCCTGTTACAGGAGTTGGTCTTTAAACTCTTTATGTAGATGCGCCCTGGCTGGATACAGGAATCGAATCTTTAAACTCTTCAGACGTGCCCTGGCGAGATACAGGAATCGAGTCCGGAGAATACAGTCGTCAACAGATACACCCTGGCAAGATACAGGAATCGGATCCTCAAACTCTTCAGACGTGCCCTGGCGAGATATAGGAATCGAGTCCAGAGAATACAATCGTCAACAGATACACCCTGGCAAGATACATGAATCGGATCCTCAAACTCTTCAGACGCACCCTGGCAAGATACAGGAATCGGGTCCTCAAACTCTTCAGACGCACCCTGGCAAGATACAGGAATCGGGCCTGGTAATGTTAGTCGTCAACAGATACACCCTGGCAAGATACAAGAATCGGATCCTCAAACTCTTCAGACGCACCCTGGCAAGATACAGGAATCGGGCCTGGTAATGTTAGTCGTCAACAGATACACCCTGGCAAGATACAGGAATCGGATCCTCAAACTCTTCAGACGCACCCTGGAAAGATACAGGAATCGGTTCTGGTAATGTTAGTCGTCAACAGATACACCCTGGCAAGATACATGAATCGAATCCTCAAACTCTTCAGACACACCCTGGCAAGATACAGGAATCGGGACTGGTAATGTTAGTCGTCAACAGATACACCCTGGCAAGATACAGGAATCAGATCCTCAAACTCTTCAGACACACCCTGGAAAGATACAGGAATCGGGACTGGTAATGTTAGTCATCAACAGATACACCCTGGCAAGATACAGGAATCGGATCTTTAGTTGCGACCGTTGATAGTAATTATCTTTGTATTAACCTTTGTCCTGAAAAGACAAAACGTTAGTTGTATGCGATGTCATGGTGTATGATATGCGAGATGTGATAAGTGAGATTGTATGTTCATGATGCGTATGTGCATGCTATAATATATGAAGATATGATGTTTATGAATGTATGTTTTTGTCTTAGGAAAATAAATCCTTGACGGATGCCGGGAAGTTAAATCCTGGGCTGATGTGAAGCTTTTGTTCCACCGGGGAGTAATGGTTGCAAGAATATCGGTAGGAGAAGATGACTCCGTTGGGTAATAAAACTTGGAGATTACTCTGTGGGGAGTGATTACTCTAGCGATCTTGCTGGGGAACAATACTCTGTGGGAAGAGAGGTATTCTGTTGAGATGTTGATGATAACTTCGCTGGGGATACCGTTGTTATGTTGGAAGTTTTAATAGACTCCGCTGGGGATAAGAAGACTTCGCCAAGGATGATCTTTCCGTGGCTTTTGGCTGAGGATAACCCAGTTATATCCTGGTAGGGAAATAACCTTTGGATAAAGCCGGGAGACGCGTTCGTGCTCTGCAGGGGATAAGCTTCCAGAATCTACTGGGGATAAGCTTCCTGCTGGGGAGATGATTCAGCTTTCCTGGGGAAGTCTTCAGACTGGACTCTCCTGGGGAAATCTTTGAGATATATTGGGGAGGTGGCTCCACTGAATGTCTGATCTACCGCCGGGGAACAGTCTTAGATCAAGACTGCTGGGGATGCTTGTTAAGAATATTTGTATATTGTGCTGAGGAATGTTGAGATCTGCCGGGGATACCCAATTTCCTTAAGGCTGACAGGATAACTCTGCTTGGGGAGAGTGTATTGACTTACTGGCTCTCTCTCTGGGGAGTTAAGATATCTTGGTTATGTTCTTCATCTGAACCTACCTTGGTACCTTGGTGGACAGAGCAATTAGATCACTTAGACAACTCATTATTGCCCTTGTTTCTAATGTTACCTGTAATTAATCCTTTGTTTCGTATGCAAACATTTATGAGTTAGAAATTATTGTCAAATGCATATATCACAAATTGAACCTTGGACGTTCTTCGCAAAACAAAACAGAAAAAGGAAAAACAATTGGCAATTTGTCTGAAAAGTGAATTTATATTGATTTTTGAATTTGCCTGTAAATAGGCGTTTATGTACAAGAGGCTGACGTCCTAGTAAGAGAACGCCGCCGAACAAAAGAGTTTATACAACTTTGTACAAAGAGAAAACAAAACAGCTATGTGAAGAGAATAATCCCACTGGGTTCCAACTCTGCTATCGCCTTTATATCTTCGAGCGTCTCATCACTTTGTTGTTCAGTTGACGATGAAGCTGATTGATCGATGCCGTTTGAACTTGATGTTGATACCGGATTCTGGATGCAAAGTGATCCAATGAGACATAGTATTACGCTTTAATCCCTAATTTTTGCCTGGACCGCCCTTTCGGGTTTTCAGTCCACCGGGATACCCATTTTTGCCCAAGCCGCCTTTTCAGGTTTTCGACTTGCCGGGTGTACAAGTTTTTTTCATTTCATCCCTCATTTTGCCCGAACCCTTTTGGTTCGCCGGGAAGCCCTAATTTTTGCCTAGGTATGTCAACCTAGCGGGTCTTTTTGTTCATGCGTAGTATCTTTTTACTATGTCTGCATTGGCGGGGTGAGGAAGGTCGTCACCATTCATGGTAGTTAGAATCATGGCTCCTCCTGAGAACACATGTTTAACCACAAATGGCCCTTCGTACGTAGGGGTCCATTTGCCCCTTGGATCACTCTGAGGAAGGATGATACGTTTGATTACCAGATCCCCAACTTGATATTCTTGTGGTCTGACCTTTTTGTCAAATGCCCAGATCATCCTTTTTTGATACGTCTGACCATGACAAATAGCAGCAAGTCTCTTTTCGTCGATTAGATTTAGCTGATCAAGTCGTGTCTGGATCCAATCATCTTCACTCAGATCTGCATCCTTCATTATCCGGAGAGAGGGTATCTGCACTTCGATCGGCAAGACTGCCTCCATGCCGTAGACCAAGGAAAAAGGAGTTTCCCTGGTTGACGTCCTTGCTGAGGTACGATACCCATGAAGAGCAAACGGTAACATCTCGTGCCAATCTTTATAGGTCACTGTCATCTTCTGCACAATTTTCTTGATATTCTTATTCGCTGCTTCTACAGCCCCATTCATCTTCGGCCGGTAAGGAGAAGAGTTGTGGTGCTGTATCTTGAATTGCTCGCAGAGCTCAGTGATCATCTTGTTGTTAAGATTGGTACCGTTGTCTGTAATGATTCTTTCAAGGACGCCGTATTGACAGATCAGATTATGCCGAATGAACCGTGCCACAACGTTCTTGGTTACAGTGGCGTAAGAAGCTGCTTCAACCCACTTTGTAAAGTAATCAATCGCCACCAGGATGAAGCGATGCCCGTTGGATGCCGTAGGTTTAATCTCTCCGATCATATCTATGCCCCACATTGCAAACGGCCACAGGGCTGTCAAGACATTAAGAGGAACTGGAGGAACGTGCACCTTATCTGCATAAATCTGGCATTTATGACATGTCCTAGAATGTTGGTAACAGTCAGCTTCCATTGTGGACCAGAAATATCCTGCCCGAAGGATCTTCTTTGCCCTGGTATGTCCACTGGAATGTGTTCCGAAGGTACCTTCATGTAGCTCTGCCATGATCTTCTCTGCTTCAGTTTTATCCACACAACGCAGTAAAGTTGAATCATGGTTTCTCTTGTATAGAATACCGTTGCTAAGGAAAAACTTCGCTGCGAACCTTCTCAGAAACTTCTTATCGTTGACAGACGCACCTTCAGGGTATTCCTGAGCTTCCAAGTATCACTTTACCTCATGGTACCAAGGTTTCTCAGTTACTACCTCAGCCTCAAGATCACAACAGTATGCCGGTTCGTCCAGTTTCCAGATGATGATCCGGGGAGCCTCATTGTCCCATTTGACTTTGAACATGGAAGACATCGTAGCTAACGCGTCCGCCAACTGATTCTCCTCTCTTGGGAAATGCTCAAATGTTATCTCTGTGAAATGGGGGATCAATGTCAACACACATTCTCTGTAAGGAATAAGATTCGGATGTTTCGTATCCCACTCGCCTTTGATCTGATTGATCACGAGAGCGGAATCTCCGAAGACACTCAGAAACTTGATCCTTAAGTCAATCGCAGCTTGAAGACCCATGATGCATGCCTCATACTCCGCCATGTTGTTGGTGCAGTTGAAACATAGTCGGGCAGTGAGTGGAGTATGAGTGCCTTGGGGGGATATGATCACAGCGCCGATACCGTTACCCAAAGCGTTGGAGGCTCCATCAAAGTGCATAGACCATCGGGATCCTTCCTCAGGTCCTTCATCCGGTCCAGGTACTTCACAATCAGTCACTATCATGATGCTCTCGTCAGGAAACTCGAAGTTCATTGACTGATAGTCGTCTACTGCCTGGTGTGCCAAGTGATATGCCAATACACTTCCTTTGATGGCTTTCTGAGTCGTGTACTGGATGTCGTATTCTGTCAAGATCATTTTCCATCTTGCTATTCTCCCAGACAAAGCAGGCTTTTCAAATATGTACTTTATTGGATCCATCTTTGAGATCAACAAGGTAGTGTGAGTCAGCATATACTGTCTCAGCCGGCGAGCAGCCCATACCAAAGCGCAGCAAGTTTTCTCGAGCAGTGAGTATCGGGTCTCACAGTCGGTAAACTTTTTTCTAAGGTAATAAATGGCGTGCTCTTTTCGGCCAGACTCGTCATGCTGCCCCAGCACACACCCCATTGAGTTGTCAAGTACTGTCAGGTATAGTATCAGAGGTCTCCCTTCAACCGGTGGCATAAGAATGGGTGGTTCTTGGAGATACTCTTTGATTCTGTCAAAAGCGGCATGACATTCATCATTCCAACGTACTACCTGATCTTTCTTCAGCAGCTTGAAGATTGGTTCACAAGTAGCAGTTAGATGGGAGATGAATCGAGCAATATAATTCAGACGTCCTAGAAAGCCTCTGACCTCTTTCTCTGTCTTAGGAACTAGCATCTCTTGAATGGCTTGAACCTTGGCAGGGTCCACTTGAATGCCCTTGTCACTTACGACGAAGCCTAGCAACTTTCCAGATCTTACCCCAAAGGTGCACTTGTTCGGGTTCAATCTCAGCTTGTACAACTTCAGACGGTCAAACAACTTCTGTAGATGGTCAAGGTGTTCCTCCTCAGTTTGGGACCTTGCGATCATGTCGTCGACATACACTTCAATCTCATGATGGATCATGTCATGAAATAAAGCAACCATGGCACGTTGGTAGGTTGCCCCAGCATTTTTCAGTCCAAAAGGCATGACCTTGTAGCAGAAGGTGCCCCACTGAGTGACAAAGGTAGTCTTTTCCATGTCTTCAGGAGCCATCTTGATTTGATTATAACCTGAAAAACCATCCATGAAGGAGAACACCTTGTGCTGAGCAGTATTGTCAACCAGAACGTCAATGTGAGGTAGGGGGAAGTCATCCTTGGGGTTGGCCCTATTCAGATCCCTGTAATCAACACACATTCTGACCTTTCCATCCTTCTTCGGTACCGGCACCACATTAGCAACCCACTGAGGGTAAGAGGTCACTGCAAGAAACCCGACATCAAATTGCTTCATAACCTCAGCTTTGATCTTTTCAGACATCTCTGGACGCATACGGCAGACCTTTTGCTTAACCGGAGGGCAGTCTTCCTTGGTAGGCAAGTGATGGACCACAATGTCAGTATCCAACCCAGGCATGTCTTCGTAGGACCATGCAAAGATCTCCACATAATCATGTAACATCTGAGTCAACCGTTGTTTCACGCTGAGCTCCAGATTAGCACCAATCTTAACCTCCTTTCTGTCTGCCTCAGTACCCAGATTTATCGTTTCCACTGGCTCTTCATGTGGCTGAATGGCCCTCTCTTCCTGGAGTAACAGTCTTGCAAGCTCGCCAGGCACTTCGCAATCATCTTCACCTTCGTCTTCGGCTAAGTTGATCGGATTTTCGAAGTCATAACTGGCAGTAGCAGAGTCGTTACCAGTGAGATCCAGAGTGGATTGAAACCTGTATGGGTGAGTGTGTGTAAATATAGCTATTTTGCAATATATAAAGAAAGAAAGACAGAAAGGGAGCACAAGATTTGAAATGCGAAAAAACGTCCAAGGTCTTTATTCATGATATATGTAAATGACAATTAATAAGCCCTCACAAATGAAGCCACGGTGCCCCGGGTAAGACACCGGGCCATAAAGTTTCAGTTTATTGTTTATTACAAATAACAAAAACAAAGGAATTCATTACTGCGTAACAAAAGTAACAGGTATGTTGTCTTTTGCAGTCCAATTGCTAGGTCCACTGTCGGTCGTCGGGTAGATCCAACTGTCAAACTCTGATTCTTCCACTTCATCACCATCCCTGATAGCATTCACTCCATGGTCAGGTAGGGGAGCTGTCACCACATTGGGCTTCTCAGGTGCCTCAAACTGTACCTCTTTCGCATCAATAAGATCCTGCACCTTGTTTTTCAGGTCCCAGCAGTCATCAGTAGAATGCCTCGGGCTATCGGAATGATAAGCACAACGGGCATTTGGATTATACTTAGGAGATGCAATGTTCACAACCTTCGGAGCCTCTCTGACGGTCACCAAGTTGGTTGATAGTAGCTGCGGCAAGATTTGTGACAAGGTCATACTCAGCCGGGTATATTCTCTTCTGGGTCTCTCAGCCCTTGGTTGATTAGCTTGCCGAGGAGCGGCCGCAGGCTTAGCAATCACCAACGCGTTGACAGTTTGGCGGCGCTCTGGTTTGTCTTGCCTCCTAGGCCCATACACAGCACTGGATTCCTTCTTAAAAGGTTTCTTCTCAGAATTTGAGGATGCACCTTTCTGAATCTTTCCTGACTTCATTCCAGCCTCTATCCTTTCCCCAGTCAGAATGAGATCTGTGAACCCTGCAGACGAATTGCCAATAAGGTGATTAAAGAACGGCCCGGATAGGGTCCCCAAGAACATATCTACCAATTCACGGTCGGTTATTGGTGGCTGCACCCTGCCAGCCAGGTCCCTCCACTTCTGCGCATACTCTTTAAAACCTTCACCTGATCCTAGCGACATACCTTGGAGTTGGGTACGTGTAGGAGCAAGGTCGACATTATATTGATACTGCTTGTAAAAAGCAGTAGCCAACTCCTCCCAGTTACGAACCTTGGTTCCATCCAGATGATAGAACCATTCGAGATGAGTCCCTGAAAGACTCTCCTGGAAGAAGTGGATCCACAAGTTCTTGTCCACTGTATACGGCTGAATCTTCCGCACATAAGATCTGAGGTGTAGCTTAGGGCAGGACGCCCCGTCATACTTGGCGAAAGATGGTGCTTTGAACTTGTGCGGGATGATCACACCAGAAGATAAACCCAAGTCTCCGAAATCCAACCCAGGCACTTGTTGAATTTCCATGGCGTTCAGACGGTCTTCCAGCTGCTTGTATCTGTCTTCAGCTGGAGGATACTGCTCCTCATTAAAATCAGTCTCGTTGTCAAAGACTACCGGACTAGGACCTCTTCCCCCCTGGGGACTGTCTTTGCCTACAGAAGAACCAGCTTCCTCATTTTGCAGTGTGTTACCAAACCTCTGGCCCGTGTTGAATAGAACAGTTCTCTTCTTCTTCTTCTTCTTAACCAGCAGAGCCTTCAACTCCTCTTGACCTTGAGCCAAACCCATGATCAGCTCTTGAAATTGTGCGTTCTGCGCCTGAAGGGCCTTGATAGACTGCTCGGTAGATGATTCAGGGTTCATGATGCTGAAATAAACAGCGAAGAATAATAAGCAACCTGAAAAGAAGAGTACCTGCTATGCACATGATGAATGATATGTGTTTATGCAATGCATTCAAGGGTTCGAAAGTTCAAATTTGTTGTAGACAAAAAGGAACACACGTTATCATTAAGAAAATAATTGTTTGATACATCAAAGCCTCATGGGCAAACATTACAAAGCAAATCAATCCCAAAAGACACTACGCATCCTCTTCGGAGCAATGTAGATGTTGAGATTCCTCTCCTCGTGCAGTAGACGGGTGAGCTCCAAGACCTTCTTTTCACTAGCATGTAGACTGGTCTCAAGAGAATTCCGTTCTTCCTTAAGCTGGATCCAGCTCTTCTGCATTTCTTCCTAGGATGTAGGCATGTCAGGATGCTGAATGGTGTAGGACACCTCTCCTTCCAAGACTGGCTCTTTGATCACCGGGAGAAAATGAGGATATGGCATTACTAACTTCTGGGAGCGGGCGCGTACCCACTTGATATAAGGTTCCAACAGGATGGAGTTCCTGTGCCCCAGTGTCTTGCTGTCTATCCTACTTGGCATCCTCCAAGCTCTGATAAATCTCTGGCGAAGTCCTTGTGCATCATTGTCGAAGTCAAAAACTATGTCAGGAATTAACATGTCATGAGGGCCGTCCCTCCGAGCATAACCAAACTGTCTCCAAGCCAGGCACGGGTTGTAAGTAATACCTCCTCTGATTCCAAGTAAAGGAACATTAGGGTACTCCCCGCAACGATCAATGATAGTAACATCCTCTCTGGACCGAGAGCACCAATGTATATCTGCATGTGTAAGAGTCATCAATCGTTGTGACCATCTCAAACCCCGCTCATTCTTCAAGACTGATTGTGGAAGGTGCAAAATAAACCACCTTCCCAGGAGAGGAGTGCAGCACATAAGAACACCTCTTTTTCTCATGGTTCGAGTGTAACATGAGTGAAGGATGTCCCCAAGAAAAGTAGGTATAAGGTTCCTGGACATGAAGATATGGACAACACTAATATCTATGAGTTGATCGGGATTAGGGAACAACACCAAACCATAGACAAGGAGGGCCACAACTTCTTCAAAAGCTTGTAGGTCAAGGGAGTTCCAACATTCTTGGGCCTTTTCAAACAGAAACCTGGCTAAGAACCCTTTGATACCACTTCTAACTTCCCAATGTCCCTTGAGGTCAGATGGTTGTAGGTGCAAGGCCTTAGCAATCTCTTCAAGTTTGGGTTCCTTTTCCGTACCGTTGTAGGGTAGCTGATCAAGGATAGGGATCTTCAGAAGCCGGGAGAACTCTTCCAATGTAGGCACCAGTTGATAATCCAGGAAAGTAAAACAGTGGTGCAGAGGTTCAAAGAACTGGAACAGGACCTTTATCATATCTTCCTCCATGTTGGTGTTGACCAAGCTGATGATTCTTCCATGCCTCTCACTGAAAGAAGAACTCTCGAGAATCCTGGATATAAGTTCCTTAAGCTGAGGAGATACCTTTACGAGGTTGATCTGAATTGTCTTTCTGCGAACAGTTTCCATGTCCTACAAAATAAGAACAAAGATGAAGATTCGAACCCCTGAAATGGTTAGTCAATGCATATGATGCTATATGATGTCATGATGCTATGTTTAAACACACCACAAATATTCACAAGAAGGAAAACATGGTAAGGCACACAAGTCACACCACAACCCTTAGAGTTTAGGCCTGCATGGGGTCTGGGTATTACCCTCTTGAAGTTGGTGGGCTCAACCTGTCCTATCAGAAGTAACCGGGTTCTAAGGGTCCCAATATCATTGGATTGCTTTCATTGTTCATCGTTTAGATTTAGCCACTGAACTGGCGACCGAAATATTCCAAGAAAACAACCCTCAATTAAGTGTAGTATCGAGTATCAACCAACCTCGGACTGCACCAAAGTCAGTTATCTCACTACCCTAAAGAGGCCAAGATGGTTCAATTAAGGTTCCTAAGGTCAGTTGATGCTTCACGACACCACGCGGAGGCCCCGTACTCTCCTTGACTGAACTCAAGGGTTACCGGTACACACCAAAGTGGCACATCAACGTAGCAGACTGCTTCAACCATGTCGGTATACCCCGCACAGTTCCCTCACAGTCTTGTTGCTACTTTCTAAGAAGGTATCCCCCAGATCCGGGTTAGGATCTATAGAACTCCCAAGACAGGCCCACAATTTAAAGCAAACAATTCATACAATTGAAAACACAAGTGATCTTAGTCCTAAGGTACACCTCACTTTAAAAATAATCCCCAGCAAAGTCGCCAGTTCTATGATCGGTGGATCTGGAACTGACTGTTTAACGCTGGTTTCGCAAAATGTCGCGGAAGCAAGAGTCGCCACCGTCTTTTATTTTCTCCAACATGGATAGGACAAAAGCACAGCAAAATTCCTTATGAGATAGTTTCTCGGTTCGGGAGGTAGATTTATAGAAAGGGAAGGTGTTAGCACCCTTTCTATCCATGGTTATCCATGGGCTCTTAGATACTTGCTCATTTGTGTTTTCAAAATGTTTGTTTGCTTTTCAAAAGTGCGTGGGTTTGGAAAAGTTTCATTGAAAACTTCAATTCGACTCTTATATCAGTCCTCAAGAGTGTTGTGAAGCATTTGTTTTGAAATCTTTTAGAAAGTGTCAGTGTGAAAAAGGTTTTTGATTTGTTTTGAATTAGAGCAAGTATCTACGAGTCATCTACCTACCCTAAGGAATTAGGCTGTGTAAATGTCCTTAAGGTAGTGCCATCCCACTATTGAGAGGTAGGTAGCACCACCGTTGGAGGTGTTCGGGTCAATTCGAGTGTAGGGACAGTGTGGTCACCAGAGCAACAGTGGGACACCTTAGAAGCTACCCTTATGCCATTGATCCTTTTTATTCCGAGGCAACCGTTTCGAGGCAACTATTCAGAGGCAACCGTTTCGAGGCAACTTGTTTTGAGGCAACGGGATCAATGGACATAAGGACTTACTAAGACGTCCTATACTCGACGACCACGTTTCGAGGGGCAAGGAAACAGTGAGGCGTACCCTAAGAGTGGTGTGTGAATTTGTGTATTACTTCAGTTATGTTTTATCTTGTCATGCATTTGGTGAGCTACGCTTTGATTTTATTTGGGCCATTCATTCTTTCATGCAATTATTTAGCAGTTAAGGGTGCGGAAATTAAAGTACGGAAAATAAAGTCCTACGCTATTACAAGGCGCGGGTCTATACATCGCCAAATTAACAAAGACCCGTTTTTTAATAAAATGCAGAAAGTAGATAAATTTCCTAATTACTATTACAAAGCTTTGACAATTACATGATATTTGAAACAAAAAATAAGGACAAACGCGCGAAAAGAAATTAAAATCGAATGTTCGAGGGCGTTGGACCCTTTAAAGAATTTAAATGAAATTAGAAGTTAATTAACTATTTAATTAAGAAAAGAAAGGTTTTTTATGTTTTTTTTTATGGAATAAGAAATTAAAATTGAAATAAACCCTAATTCTAAATATTTTTATTTGTTGAAGAAAAAGATTTAAGTCTTAACCTAATTTACTAAAGAATTTATATACAAGTTTATTTACAAAGTTAATTAATAATTAATAATAATGATAATAAAAATTATTTATTTATTTAAGAAAAAGGATGAAAATGTTACAAACCCTAATTTCTACGTATTCTAATTTGTTAAGAAAAAGATTTAAGTTTTAAAACCTATTTGTGATCGGTGGATCTGGAACTGACTGTTTAAACGCTGGTTCGCGAAATGTCGCGGAAGCAAGAGTCGCCACCATCTTTTATTTTCTCCAAATGGAAAGGACAAAAGCACAGAAAAATTCCTTATAGAGATTGCTCTCGGTTCGGGAGGTAGGTTATAGAAAGGGAAGGTGTTAGCACCCTCTCTATCCATGGTTATCCATGGGCTCTTAGATACTTGCTCATTTGTGTTTTCAAAATGGTTTGTTTGCTTTTCAACTGTGGGTTTTAAAAAAGTTTCTTTGAAAATTTCAGTTCGACTCTTGTATCAGTCCTCAAGAGTGTTTGAAAAATTGCTTTCGAAAGCTTTTTGAAAAGTGTCGGTGTGAAAAGTATTTTTTGATTTGTTTTTGAAATTAGAGCAAGTATCTAGAGTCGTCTACCTACCCTAAGGAATTCGTCTGTGTAAATGTCCTTAAGGTAGTGCCATCCCACCATTGAGAGGTAGGTAGCACCACCGTTGGAGGTGTTCGGGTCAATTCGGGGTTTAGGGACATTGTGGTCACCGAGCAAAGGTAAGACACCTTAGAAGCTACCCTTATGCCATTGATCTTTTTTATTCCGAGGCAACTATTCCGAGGCAACTTGTTTTGAGGCAACCAGATCAATGGGACATAAGGACTCACTAATACGTCCTATAGTCGACGACCACGTTTCGAGGGACAAGGCAACGGTGTGGTCACCGGAGTAATAGGAAGACACCTTAGAAGCTACCCTCATGCCATGTTCATGGACATGAGGACTTACTAAAACGTCCTCTACTCGACGACCACCTTTCGAGGGGCAAGGCAACAGTGAGGCGTACCCTAGGGGTGGTGTGTGATTTGTGTGTCATGTTCATTTATTTTTGTCTTGTCATGTATTGGTGATCTACGCGTTGCTTTTATTTTGACATTCATTCTTTCATGTAAATTAATTAACACTTAAAAGGATGCGGAATTAAAAGTCCTACGCTATTACAAAGGCGCGGGTCTACATCGCCAAATTAATCCAAGACCCGATTTGAAATAAAATAAAGCGGAAAGATAAATATCTAATTAGTCTATTACATGGCTTTGGGAGAATTACATGAATATTCACAAAAAGAAATAAAAAAGCGAAGAGAATTAAAGTCGGGAACGCGAGGGCGTTGGACCCTTTTAAGGAAATTAAATTACAATTATGAAATTAATTAAATTTAATGAAAAAAAGAGAAGTTATTTTTGAGTATTTTTTGTATTTATGGATTTTAATGAGAATTAATGGAATTAAAACCTAATTCTAGCTATTTTTAGTTTATTAAAAAAAATGTGAAAATTAAACCTAAAGTTAACCTAATTAATTAATACAATTTTATTTACAAAAATAAATAATTAATTATTAATAATGATAAAAGAAAAGAAAAAAGATAAAAGTAATTAAAACCCTAATTCTACATTTTTTTATTTATAAAGAAAAAATTAAACCTAGAATTAACTAAATTACTTTATACAATTTATTCACAAAATAACATTAAATAAAATATATTTTTATTTTTAAGTTTCTGATTTTTTATTATTTTTTATATTATGAAAATATTAATTTGGAGGAATTTAAATGAAATAATTAAATTAAAACAAATACTAAAAAAAAAATAGGAAAAGAAAAGAAATGCAAACATTTGGGGGGTGTTGACCCCAGTTTGGAGGTGTTTGGCCAGCAATTAGGCCCAATCATTCCTGGCCTTGTTGACTTTTCATGCTGGCGTGTACATGCGTTGAATGGGGCGTTCCCTGGACTCCAGATCCTGGCCATTGAGTGGATCTTCAAGGACATGTGGTGAGCTCAAGCATAGGCGTCCATGATGGTCTTCAGGTAATGCGCTGCATGGGAAGATATTAGGAAAAATAAAATTGAAGGGATGGGGGGACCTGGGAATCGAACCCAGGTCCCAGAGTTTAGCAAGTGCCTAGTCCACCAACTGTGCCATCTGCGTATTTTGTATATAATATAGAAAATAATGAATATAAGGTAAAACAAACGATTAGTGGGTATTTCGCGCGAAATTCAAATGCACCAATCCCCAGCCTCCACGCATCATCTTCTTCATGTTAAACCTGCAAAATAAAAAAGCGATAGCGGGGGTTTTAAATCCCCACTAAGTGGCAAACGTAAAAATAGCGAATAGGCCATCGTGGTTCATAAATTAGGCGCGATAGGATGACTGGATTCGTGTGAAGCTTCTGGTTCTGATGGTACAAGTCTCATGTCTCAATTTTTCCAGAACAAGGAAGCCCCAAATTTACAGTTCTGAAAACCTAGAATGCTCCAATGGTGGATTCACGTACAAAGCATGAAAACTCAATTAAATGGCATGGTTAGTTTCAGCATGATTAGATTAGTGCAAAACAAGTGTTAGAAATCAACAATATGGCCTGAATGATGAAACACGATTATGCAAAAAATATGAAACAGTTTGACTTCTATGTACCAATTCCTGAGGTTGGAAGCGTGGAAAAGGACTCAGTCAGATTCCTTGATGCCTTGGCAAGCTAATGGTATCAATATTTTGTCTTGAAACCAACTCTAAGGCAGTTTTCACTTTTCACTTTTTTCACAAAAATTGCAAAGTGTGTTCTTGATGTGAGGTGCAGCTTTCAGGTCCCTGGTATTAGGTTTAGCTTCTGACTTATATGAGGGATGAATTAGGGTTGAATTTTGAGTCCAAAAATCCTTGCATTGATGTATGGAATATTTGATTTTCCATGAATATTTTTCAAATCTTTTCCATGTGATTTTGATTCCAATCATGGCCAATCTTTCCAATTTTGTTGTGCACGAATCTTGAGTCTTTAAGGAGAGCAAATGCTGTATAAAAAAGATTCAAAATACATTTGTTTAGTATTTTTTCCATATTTTATTTAATTAAATGAATTAATAGTAATTAAAAATTCAAATAAATAATAAAAATGATGAAATAAATCCCCTTTGGGCCAAATGGTCGTGCATAGCCTTTGGATGATGAATCTTGGAAGAAAATGTGGCCCATTAGCAAATTTGAGGCATTTGAAGCAAAGTTGACTTTTCAAAATTCCCAAAAATTTCCCAACTTCCACAAGGCATATCTTGCTCAAGTTTTAAGCTTTGATCATGTTCTTGGACATTTTGGAAAGGTCTTGAAGTCCTCTAACCAATGCCTTTGGTCCCATGTCATTTTGATTTACCAATCTCAAGTTATGGCCTTTGACTTAAAGTCCCTTTTTGATGACTTTTGAAAATGACCTATAATGTTGAAATTGATAACTTTTTGTGAGAGCATTTCTTGGACTTGAAGTGTGAAGAGGAGTTGTAGGAAATATCATTCTCTTTAAAATGAGCTTTGGATGGGATTTTTCTGATAAACCATGTGGAAGTTATGCCTTGGTCAAGTTACAGTTGACTTTTTCAACTGTCCAAATATGGAAACTTTTGCATCTTGAGACTTTTTGAGCCATGCTTTGAGAATCATGATCAAGAATTGATCAAATGATGTTTGTGGCTTCAAAGTTAGATGTTGACCAAAAATTTGAACTTTTGACTGTCAAATGACCATTTTGCCCCTGCAGTTGACTGTAGGGCAATTAGGGTTTTTGACTGTTCAATTTTATGCTGTGAGTCTTGAAACTTGACATGAGGATGCTTGACCATATTTGTAGGCATGTGGGACTTGATTGGACCCTTAGAAACTTCAATTTCTTTTTCAGAATCAAAACCCTAGTTTTTGACTGTTAGGAGGCCCTTGAACTGTGCAACCCTTGGGGAGATTTTGAATCTTTGACTTGGCAAATCTTGAAGAATATGGGAGGGAAAATTTTGGGGTACAACACTATTTTACTCTAATTAATTAATTACATGTTTATTTATAAAATAAATTAATAGAAATTAATATTAATAAAAACATATTTTTTTTATTTTATGATTTTTTGGTTTTATTATGAAAAGAAAATTATTTGAAGTTAATTAAATAAAAGTGATTAAAAGAATTAAAAAAAGAAAAGAAAAATTAAAAGATATACAAACATTGGGGGGTATCTGGCCCATTTAGGAGGTAAATTGAAGCAGTCTGGCCCAAGAACACGAAGCCTGTTTGACTTTCCACGTTTGCATGCATGTCCATTGACTGACGTACATGGTAGGACTCCACGTTATGGCCATTGGATGGAAGCTCATGGGGCGCGTGGCAAGCTAGGATGTGAGGACGTACGATGGACTTTGGAGCGTGCACTGCATGGGAAAGGATTAGAAAAAATAGCAACAATTGTATGGGGGACCTGGGAATCGAACCCAGGTCCCAGTGTTTACCAAACGAATGCCTTGCCAGTTGAGCTGTTTGTGCGCTTTGTATATGGAATAGGAAACAAGTATTATAATAACACAATGAAAATTATTAGTATAACTCAAAAAGTGCGCCAGATGTTTGAACGTCCCAATCCTGCAATGACACGATAGCTTCTTCCTCGTTTTGTACCTGTAAAATAATTAAATAGCAGGGGGTTTAAACCCCCACTAAACACCACCTGCAAAAATAGCGATTAGCTCATGCTTTAATATAAATTGAGCGCGAGATCACCAATGGATTCGTCTTCATGTCACGATTTGGTCTGCACAGGTTTAAAGGCCTAATTTTACACCCTATGCAAAGCCCCAATTTTGGAACTCTGAAACCCTAAAATATGTCAATGGTGAATCACGATACAGGGCCTTACAATGCAATTGGATTATATCATTAGCTTCAGAAGATCAATATCAGTCTAAATCAACCAAGAAAAATGATTAAAAGTGCATGAATCATGATGTGGGATTCCAGAAATTATTGCAAACCGTATGATCTGTATCTTCTGATTCTCTACGCGTTTGGAATGATTCTTGATGCTAACAGGTTCCTGGAAGGTCTGCCAATGTATTAGAATCATTTTTAGACCTTGAATTGTCCCCTAACCATGAAATCAGTTCCAAGCTTTTTAATGAAAATTTGCAATTTTGTTTTGCCTCCTTGAGCAGCTTTTTCGTGTCTAAGCCATTAGGTTTCACTTGTGCTTATGTATGTGAGTAGAATTAGGTTAAAAGTCAGCCCAAAATCCATTGCTTTAATGATCTTGAATATTTGATTTTGTTACATCTTTTTTCAAACCTTTTTGCCATGGAAACTTGCCAATTATGGAAGATTTGGTCTCTTGAGAAGGCACACGAAATCTTGAGCTCATAATGGACATATTTGCTGCATAAAAGGATTCAAAACACATGATTTAGTATTTTTCTCATAATTAATTTTAATTAAATGAATTAATAGGATTAAAAATTCAATTAATTAATTAAAAATAAGAAAATAACTCCCTTTTAGCTTGATGGGTCGTGCATAGCCTTTGGGTATTGATTCATGGAAGGAATTGTGGCCCATTAGCAATTTTGAGGAATTTGAAGCAAAGTTGACTTTTCAAAATTCCCAAAAATTTCCCAACTTCCACAAGGCATATCTTGCTCAATTTTTAAGGTATGAACATGTTCTTGGACATTTTGGAAAGGTCTTGAAGTTCTCTAACCAATGTCTTTGGTCCCTTGTCATTTTGATTTACCAATATCAAGTTATGGTCTTTGACTTAAAGTGCCTTTTTGTTGACTTTTGAAAATGACCTATAATGTTGAAATTGATAACTTTTTGTGAGAGCATTTCTTGGACTTGAAGTGTGAAGATGAGTTGTAGGAAATGTCATTCTATTCAAAATGAGCTTTGGATGGAATTTTTATGATAAACCATGTGGAAGTTATGCCCTGGTCAATTTGCAGTTGACTTTTTCAACTGTCCAAAAATAGAAACTTTCGCATCTTGAGACTTTTTGAGCCATGCTTTGAGAATCATGATCAAGAATTGATCAAATGATGTTTGTGGCTTCAAAATAAGATGTTTGACCAAAATTTTTGACTTTTGACTGTCAAATGACCATTTTGCCCCTACAGTTGACTGTAGGGCAATTAGGGTTTTTGACTGTGCAACTTGACCTTGTGATCCTTGAAACTTGACATGTAGATGTTTGACAATGTATGTAGGCATGTGGGACTTGTTTGGACCCTTGGAAACTTCATTCTCTTTGCCAGCACCAAAACCCTAATTTTTGACTGTTAGGAGGCAATTGGACTTGTGCAACCCTTGGGAGATTTTGAAGCATGATCTTGGCAAATCTTGAAGAATATGGGAGGGCAAATTTTGGGGTACAACAGCAGTTATCAAGCACCTCCACAGGCCTCCTTCTCCCACAGAAGCTGGGGCAATAAGAATTGTCCGAACTATACAGTCGCTCTGTCCTCCAGGTACAAAGTAGATTCAACTGAAGAATATGACCAAGATACCTTCACTCTCCGAAAAATAAAACAGTAATGGTAGCTCTCCCCACTGAGACTTGCAACTATGAACGAATCAGCAATGCTCTCCCCAAGTAGAGTTAACTTACCATCATCCCTAAAAAGGTTGGATATCCCCAGCAAGTCTTAATATTCCCCAGCGGAGTATACAGATATTCCTCAGCAAGCATCCCCGGCGTTCTTAATATCTCTCAGTAGAATATAAGAATGTTCCCCGGCGGAATACAAGATACCCCCAGTGGAGCCATGCCCCAGTGCAGTCTAAAAAGCTTCCCCGCTAGAGTTGAATCATCTCCCCAGTAGATCCTGGAAGCTTGTCCCCTGCAGAGTACAAATATCTCTCCCCATCCATATTCAGAAGGTTATCCCCACAAGAGTCTAACTGGGTTATCCTCAGCAAGTTGCAGCTGAAAGATCATCCCCAGCAAGGTTCTTTTTATCCCCCAGCGGAGTTCATCATCAAAATCCCCAATAGAGCTTATCAACAGAATCCCCAGCGGAGTTATCGTTAAACTCTCAACAGAACATCTCCTCCCACAGAGTAATTCCCCACAGAGTAATCTCTTCATCAAGTTTATTCCCCAACGGAGTCATCTTCTCCAACAGGTTTATTCTCACAATCACCTTCGTTCATCATCCCCAGCGGAAACGAAGAACTCAACTCTATTCTCCAGCAGCTATCCGGGATTTATTTTCCCCAGCTAAAACATCACATTTTCATACGTCATGATACATGCATATACACATCATATCATACAATCTCATTTATGTTGAGAACATCATTGCTCGATCCATATCATGCATTGCATATGACTGACCTTTACCTTTCAGGAAAGATGCAGTTAAATTCTCAGCCATATCAAAAGGCCTTCTCTGGTCCAGTTAAGTCGATTCCTAAAGATTTTTTTTGATGCCGATCCAGTTGAAGATATTCCAAGACCTTGCCTGGCCCAGTTAAATCGATTCCTAAAGATTTTTCTGATGCCGAGCCAGTCAAAGGCCTTCTCTGGTCCAGTTAAGTCGATTCCTAAAGATTTTTCTGATGCCGATCCAGTTGAAGATATTCCAAGATTCCTTCTAGAGATAGTTCAGATGTGACCCATATTTGGCGACATTCCGATACTTATTCCAGACTCCTTCTAGAGATAGTTCAGATGCGACCCATACATGGCGACATTCTGATACTTATTCCAGATTCCTCCAGAGACAGTTCAGATGCGACCCAGACATGGCGACATTCTGATACTTATTCCAGATTTCCTTTCAGAGACAGCTTAGAGATGCTCCAGACCCGGATGCTATTTTATTGCTTATTCCAGATTCCTTCTAGAGATGGTTCATATGTGACCCAGATTTCGCGACATTCTGATACTTATTCCATATTCAATCAAAAAGTTCCAGATCAACACCTGTAACTAGCTAGGAAATATCTGTGGACGACTGATTGTAGATCTATACCTGAAACCAGACAGGAAAGTTATCTACATGAAGAGATTGAAGATTAATACATGTAGCCAGACAGGAAAACTATCTTTCTTTCTCAGGTCAGAGATTAATACCTGAAACCAGACAGGAAAACTATCTCCTTGACTCACCACTCTTCTTAAGTTCCAGATCAACACTTGTAACTAGCCAGGAAATATCTGTGGACGATTGCTTGTAGATCTATACCTGAAACCAGACAGAAAAGTTATCTACATGAAGAGATTGAAGATTAATACCTGAAACCAGACAGGAAACCATATTTCTTTCTCAGGTCAGAGATTAATACCTGAAACCAGACAGGAAAACTATCTCATCGGCCCACCTTTTCAAGTTCCAGATCAACACCTGTAACTAGCCAGGAAATATCTGTGGACGATGGATTGTAGATTAACACCTGAAACCAGACAGGACAACTATCTACTTAACCATCATGAAGCAACCCTACATCGGTTCCTTCTCTTTCAGATGCAGTTTTATACGAACTCATCATCAGGCAACCCTACACAGGTTCCATCTTTCAACCTACCAAGTTACAATTCAACAAACAATCTCCAGATGGCATCTATAAGCCCATCCCCGACAAGATTCTGTCACATCTCCAGATGGCATCTATAAGCCCATCCTCCTATCCACCATCTCTCCAAATGGCATCTGTAATCCCATTCCCGACATCACATTGCTGATACTACACCATGCGAGTGCAAATTTCTGGGCACTTTAGTGTTCAATCATCTTCCACCTTCGGATCACGAAAGGCACGCAAGCCAATCTACATCCTCAGGTTTAAGAAGATTGAACAGGGGCAACTATTGTACCCCAAAATTTTCCCTCCCATATTCTTCAAGGTTTGTCAAGAATCATCTTCACATGGTTCAAGATTGCTCAAGAAGTTATACAGTCAAACCACCTCCTAAGACAGCTGAAATTAGGGTTTTGGTTCTTTCAAGGAACTTGGGGTTGTCAATGGTTCAATCAAGTCTCATAGGCCTATATACATTCTCAAGCATCTACATGCCAAGTTTTAAGACTCACAGTGCCAATTTGCACAGTCAAAAAGCTCATTTGATCCATAATCAACTGCAAGGGTAAAATGGTCATTTTGCAGTCAAAAGTCAGAATTTTTGGTCAACATCTTATTTTGAGTTCACAATCATCATTTGATCAAGTCTTGATCATGATTCCACAAGGATAGCTCAAAAATCATCAAAGATGCAAAAGTTACTATTTTTGGACAGTAGAAAAGTCAACTGTATCTTGACCAGGGCATAACTTTTTCATGGCTTGTCAGAAAAATTCCATCCAATGCTCATTTTGAAGGGGATGACATTTACTACAATCCATCTTCACATTCCAAGTCCAAGAAATGCTCTCACAAGAAGTTATCAATTTTGACATTATAGGTCCTTTTCAAAAGTCAACAAAAATGCACTTTAAGTCAAAGGCCATAACTTGAGATTGGTAAATCCAAATGACTTGGGACCAAAGGCATTGGTTAGAGGACTTCAAGACCTTTCCAAAATGTCCAAGAACATGTTCATATGATCAAAATTGAGCAAGTTGTGCATTGGAGAAGTTGGGAACTTTTTATGAATTTGCAAAAGTCAACTTTGCTCAAAACACCTTATTTTTGCTAATGGGCCTCAATTCTCTTCTTGAAACTTCATCCATGGCCTATGCACGACCCATCAAGCTTAATTGAATTTATTTTCTTATTTTTTATTAATTAATTCGATTTTTAATTAATATTAATTCATTTAATTAATTTAAATTGTAGGAAAATACAAGATTTGATTTTTTTCAATCTTTTGGTGAAGCAAATATGACCTAAAAAGGCTGGCAATTTCGTGCACCAAGTCAAAGATGCAAAATCTCCAAAATTGGCAACTTTGTTCAATCATGAAAATGCAAAAAGATTTGATTTTCAATCAAATATTCAATCATCATTGCAATGGATTCTTGCTCAAGATTTTGACCTAATTCTATTCCTCTATATATATGCAAGTAAACTCTAACTCATGGACGTGGAAGAAAGCTGCAGAAAAGCCATAGCATATTGAAAAATTTCCAAGAAAACTCAAAACTGACTTTGGCATTCTAGAACGATTCAAAGGTTTTTATTGATTCTAATTCACTGCAGGAGGTTCCCAGAACGTGTGGCAATCAAATTCAGGCCTTAAAGCTCAAAGAATCACCATATACAGAGTCACATTTTGCAGCTTTTATTCACAATCGTATATCATGATTCATGCATCTTTAATATGTTTTCATGATTGTTTTGTGTTGCTAGGGACTGTACGAAGCTAATGGTATAGCTTAATTGAACTGAAACGCCATAAATCCAAAGATGCCATGAACAAGTTTTAGGGTTCATAAGCTTTGAAATTGGGGATTCCTAAACCAGGAAAAATTGAGACTTGTGAGACCCATGACTGAATTCGTCAGAACAAGACGAACAAAACCAAACCATCGCGAAATATTTATATAAACCATAGCTCTAATCGCTATTTTTCCTCATGGCATATTGTGGGGGTTAAAAACCCCCGCTATCTGTTTGTGTTTTTTGCAGGAACAATGAAGAAGATGATGAGGTGTTAACGTGTGGTTGGCTGATTTGAATAAGCGCGCGTGTTTTTTGTTTTTACAGCATATGGATTAATTTCTTAATATAATGATTATTTGTTATTCCACTAATGACTAAAGCAGGTTGGTGGAGTGGTTAAGGCATTGGCTTGGCAACGTTGGGACCTGGGTTCAAATCCCAGGTCCCCCCAAAACGCTTATATTATTTTTATTTACATATTTACATGCAGGCTTCCAAAAGGGTATCCACCATATACCTCAATCATCAACGTGCCATGTGGCTTCAGGCACAAATCTAATGGCCATGAGATGATGATCACCATACTCCTCAGTCAGCAGATGCATAGACAATCAAGAAAGTCAAACGTGGCTGGAATTATTGGGCCTTCAGATTTCCAAACTTACCTCCTAAATGGGCCATCACCCCCCTGGGTTCTTCTTCTTTTTTTTTTCTTTTCTTTTATATTTTCCATTTAACTATTTTACTAATTATTATTATTATTATTTAATTAACCAAATTAACTTTATTTTCATAATAAATTCAGAAAACTAAAATATTTTTATTATTATTATTATTTATTAATTTCACCTTTAATTTATTATTTTTGTAAATAAATACTAACAAATTAATTTAGTCCTTTTTTAATTAGGTTAATTTCAATATTTTTTGCAATAAATAAAATAAATTAGAATTAGGGTTTTTTACTAACTTTTGACTATTTTTTATTTATTTTCCTTAACACATAAAAACCAAAAAAAAATATTTCTTTTCTTCCAATTAATTAATTAGTTTTAGGTCTAATTTAATTCAATTTCTTTCTTTCTCAAAAAGGGTCAAAACCCTAAGGACTTCTTCGACTCAATTTTTTTCTCGCGCATGTTTATTTTTGATTCATTATTATGTAATTGCTCCGAGGATGTAATAGCTTTAATTAGGACCTTTTTATCGCTTTCTTTAATTTTCCGCAATTTACTTTTCAAGGGTTTGTTTTTGGCGATGTAAATACCTGACGCCCTATAATAGCTTAGATTTATTTTCTGCAACTATTAACTGTTAGATGTATGTTAATTAGGTTATGCATGACAAGACTTATCTGAAAATTAAAATCAACCCGTAGCTCACCATAACATGTGCAAAGATAACTTAACATGAAACCTGACACACGTGCACATGCCACTCTTAGGGTACGCCTCACTTGGTTGCCTCGACGTGGTCATTGAGTATAGGGTGTTTTAGAGGTCGCCCTCCTGTCTAAAGATCAAAGTTGCCTCGATAAAAATGATCTAGGACATTAGGGTTACCGCTAAGGCGTCCTACTATTGCTTTGGTGACCACATGTCCCTATAATCGAATTGACCCGAAAAACTCCAACGACGGTGCTACCTACTTCTCAATAGTGGGATAGTACTGTCTAAAGGACATTTACACGGCTAAGTTTCTTTTGAGTAGGTAGAGGTTCTCAGGTACTTGCTCTTTCAAAACAAAATAAAAATACTTTTCGCACCTACACTTTTCTGACAAAAGTTTTCAAACAAACACTTCATACACTCTTGAGGACAGATACAAGAGTTAAATCGAAGTTTTCAAACAAACTTTTTCAAAACCCACAAACGCAAGAAAAGAAAAACATTTTTGAAAACATAGTGAGCAAGTACCTAAGAGCCCGTGGATAACCACGGATAGAAAGGGTGCTAACACCTTCCCTTTCTATAATCTACCTCCCGAACCGAGAAACATCTCGAAAAGGAATTTTGCTGTGCTTTTGTCCTTTCCTTGTTGGAGAAAATAAAAGACGGTGGTGACTCTTGCTTACCGCGACATTTCGTGAACCAGCATTCTAAAACAGTCAGTTCTATTTCCACCGATCACAGAACTGGCGACTCTGCTGGGGAATATTATAAGTGAGGTGTACCTTAGGATTAGACCACTATGTTTTCAATTTTATGCCTTGAATGCTTTAATATTGTGGGCTTGTATCGGAGTTTTATAGATCCTAACCCGGATCTGGGGATACCCTTTAGAAGTAGCAACAAACTGTGAGGGAACTGTGTGGGGTATACCGACATGGTTGAAGCAGTTGCTACATTGATGTGGCACTTTGGTGAGTACCAGTAACCCTTGAGTCAAGTCAAGGAGAGTACGGGGCCGCCGTGTGGTGTCGTGAAGCAGGGTGCGGCAGCTCGTCGCCGTCCATGGTGGTCAGAATCATTGCCCCACCAGAAAAGATGTTTTTGATCACAAATGGTCCTTCATAAGTAGGAGTCTACTTGCCCCTGGGATCACTTTGCGGCAAGATGATTCGCTTGATTACAAGGTCCCCGACTTGATATACTTGACGTCTGACTTTCTTATTGAAAGCCTTGATCGTCCGTTTTTGATACGTCTGACCATGACAAACAGTAGTAAGTCGCTTCTCGTCGATCAAATTAAGTTGATCAAGCCGGGTTTGAATCCAGTCGTCTTCACTTAAACCAACATCCTTCATAATCCTCAAGGAAGGAATCTGAACTTCCATAGGTAAAACAGCCTCCATGCCATATACCAAAGAAAAGGGGGTTGCCCCAGTTGAAGTGCGCGTCGTGGTACGATATCCATGCAGAGCAAACGGTAACATCTCATGCCAGTCCTTGTAGGTGACTGTCATTTTTTGAATGATCTTCTTGATATTTTTCTTCGCAGCTTCAACAACACCGTTCATCTCTGGACGATAGGGAGATGAATTGTGATGTTGAATTTTGAACTGCTCGTATAGAGCGGTGATCACAGTGTTATTCAGGTTCGTACCGTTGTCCGTGATGATCCTGTCGGGGATACCGTATCGGCAAATGAGATTCTTCTTGATGAAGCGGGCAACCACATTCTTTGTAACGGAGGCGAAGGAAGCTGCTTAGACCCACTTGGTAAAGTAATCAATAGCCACCAGGATAAAGCGATGTCCATTGGATGTTATAGGCTTGATCTCTCCAATCATGTCGATTCTCCACATCGCGAATGACCAAGGAGTTGTTAAGACATTGAGAGGAACTGGAGGAATATGTACCTTGTCAACATAGACTTGGCATTTGTGACAAGTACGGGAATATTGATGACAGTCAGCTTCCATGGTAGACCAGTAGTAGCCTTCCCTTAGAATCTTCTTAGCCATCGTATATCCGCTCAAGTGGGTGCCAAATGTGCCTTTATGTATTTCAGTCATGATCAATTCAGCTTCAACTTTGTCCACACAATGAAGTAGAACACAATCATGGTTGCGCTTATATAGGATACCATTTCTCAGGAAGAACTTGGCAGCAAATCTCCTTAAGAACTTTTTATCATTGACTGAAGCTCCTTCAGGGTATTCTCGAGTCTTGAGATACCTTTTGATTTCATGAAACCAAGGTTGTTCCACTACTTCTTTGGTATTAATCTCATGACAATGTGCAGGTTCGTCCATTCACTCGATGGTGATTTGGGGAGCCTCATTATCCCAGTTGAGTTTAAACATGGAAGACATTGTAGCTAGAGCATCAGCTAGCTGATTTTCTTCTCGCAGAAAGTGTTCGAAGGTAATCTGCTCGAAATGAGGCAACAATGTCAAGACATGTTCTTTATATGGGATAAGATTAGGATGTTTAGTGTCCCACTCTCCTTTGATTTGACTGATAACCAAAGCTGAGTCCCCAAATACAATCAGAGATTTGATTCCCAAGTCAATAGCAGCCTTGAGACCAAAGATACAAGCTTCATACTCGGCCATGTTGTTGGTGCAGCTGAAGCAGAGTCTAGCAGTGAAAGGTGTATGGCAACCTTCTGGATAGATAAGTACCGCGTCGATACCATTGCCAAGTGCATTTGAAGCACCATCAAAGTACAGGGTCCATCGGGATCCTTTTTCAGGTTCGTCATACGGTCTGTTACCTTCAACGTTGTCCAGTGTCATAATATCCTCGTCAGGGAAGTCGAACCTTATACATTGGTAATCTTCGATGGCTTGATGAGCTAGATGGTCATCTAGGACACTCCCCTTTATAGCTTTTTGGGTCGTGTACTGGATATCATACTCAGTCAGGATCATCAGCCATCTAGCGATTCTTCCGGATAAAGCAGGCATCTCGAAGATTACTTGATCGGATCCATTTTGGAAATCAGCAAAGTGGTATGTGTCAACATATACTGCCTTAACCGGCGAGCAGCCCATACCAAAGGGAAACAAGTTTTCTCGAGCAGTGAGTAGTGGGTCTCACAGTCGGTAAACTTTTTTCTAAGGTAATAAATGGCATTCTCTTTTCGGCCAGACTCGTCATGTTGGCCCAGTACGCACCCCATAGAGTTATCCAAAACAGTCAGATACATGATTAAAGGTCTTCCTTCGACGGGTGGCATCAAGATAGGAGGCTCCAACAAATACTCCTTGACCTTATCAAAAGCAACTTGACAATCATTGTTCCATTCAACCACCTGATCTTTCTTCAACAGCTTGAAGATTGGCTCACAGGTAGATGTTAGGTGAGAGATGAACCTTGCAATATAGTTTAAGCGTCCCAAGAAACCTCTAACCTCCTTCTCAGTGCGGGGGGCAGGCATTTCTTGTATAGCTTTGACTTTGGCAGGATCAACCTCGATGCCTTTGTTACTGACGATGAATCCCAAAAGTTTACTAGACCTAACTCCGAAAGTGCACTTGCTTGGGTTCAGTCTGAGCTTATACTCCTTCAACCTGACGAACAACTTTTGCAGATGATCGAGGTGTTCTTCTTTTGTTTGTGAACGGGCTATCATGTCATCTACGTAGACTTCGATCTCATGATGTATCATGTCATGAAACAAAGCTACCATGGCGCGTTGATAGGTTGCCCCTGCATCTTCAGTCTGAATGGAATCACTTTATAGCAGAAGGTACCCCACTGCGTAACAAAAGTAGTCTTCTCCATGTCTTCGGTGTCCATTTTGATCTGGTTGTATCCCGAGAATCCATCCATGAAGGAAAATACCTTGTGTTGAGCTGTGTTGTCAACCAAGATGTCAATGTGTGGTAGTGGAAAATCATCTTTAGGGCTATCCCTATTTAAGTCTCTGTAGTCCACACACATTCTGACTTTGCCGTCCTTCTTAGGTACAGGCATAATGTTAGCAACCCATTGTGGATAGAAAGTAACAGCCAGAAAGCCAGCATTGAACCGCTTCATCACCTCAGCTTTGATCTTTTCGGATATGTCGGGCCTCATTCGGCGGACTTTCTGTTTGATTGGTGGACAGTCTTCTCTTGTAGGGAGACGGTGAACCACAGTATCTGTATCCAGTCCCGACATATCTTCATAGGACCAGGCGAAGATCTCAACAAACTCATTCAACAGCTGAACTAAGCGCTCTTTGACACTTGGCTCCAGGTTGGCACCCACTTTAACCTCTTTTCTATCCTCCTCTATTCCCAAATTGATAGTCTCTAACAACTCTTCATGGGGTAGAATAGACCTTTCTTCTTGTTGCAAAAGTCTAGCTAACTCTCCAGGCACTTCACAGTCTTCATCACCTTCGTACTCGGCATGATTGACCAAATCTTCAGAGTCACTGAAGGCCAAAGCAGAATAGTCACCCATGGAATCCGGAGTGGATGGGTACCTGCATTTTGTGAGTGTGGGTGTGTGTAAGGGATAGCAACCTTTAAACAAAATAAAATGTAAAAAGAAAGAAAATGAACATAAAAGTTTAACTATGAAAACGTCCATGATTCATTAAAAATGGCATATGAAAATGAAGAATCAAAACCATTACAAATGGACCTATATGCCCCGGGTAAGGCATAAGGCGAAAAGAGTGTACAAATTGTTTAATAATTATTACAGACCAAACAGGAAATGTTCAAAAGATAAATTACTGATTGATGAAAGTAATGGGAATGAAGTCTTTTGCCTCCCAGTTGTTCAGTCCTCCTTCAATGGTTGGAAAGATCCAATCTTCAAAATTGCCTTCTCTATCATCATCTTTCAAAGCATGAACCCCGTGATGAGTGATCTTTAAGGGGGGTCCTCCAGCCCGGGAGCGACGCACAGCTTTCTGGCTAGCAGAAGTGAAACCCAATCCGAACTTGTCAGTCTTGTGAGGAAAATCTGGCAGTTGACCCCACATTGTACTTTCTCCTTCCTTGATTACAGCCTTTTTCATCTTTAAGGGATGACATCCGAGACACAGGCTTGGTAATGATAAGCACATCAGTCATTGTCTTTGCTACTGCGGCCTCAAGAGAAACCTCTTCAAAGTGTTAGAAAGGTGGTTCTATGAATTCACCATCTAACTCCACGTAGCAGAAAGAGTTAAGGTGGCTTATCATGTACTCTTCCTCGCCATGAACTGTTATGATCTTACCCTGGACTGGGTATTTTAACATTTGGTGTAGAGAAAAAGTGATTGCCCCAGCGTTGTGGATCCATGGCCTTCCCAACAAGCATGAATATGAAGGACGGATGCCCATCACATAAAATGTAGAGTTGAAAATTTCCGTTCCCACCTTGATTGGGATGTCCACTTCTCCGTGAACCATCAGCTTAGAACCGTCGAAGGCTCTAACAATGATATTACTGGGCTTTAGGGTCAAACCTTCACTGTCCAATCTGTTCAATGCTTTCTTTGGTAGAACATTTAAAGATGAACCGGTATCAACCAGAACATGAGCAAGTGTGGTCCCTCTGCACTCTACCGATACGTGCAGCGCATCATTATGCTTTCTTCCCTTAGGGGTCAAATCAGCATCAGAGAAGCCAAGACCATTGTCGGCTGTAAGGCTAGCCACGCACTCTTGAAACTGATCTGCAGAAGTTTCTTGAGGCACGTGTTCCGTCTTTAAAAATTTGATCAAGGCCTTGGATTGAGCCTCGGAGCAAAGCAATAGAGCCATCATAGAGATTTTTGAAGGGGTTTGCCCCAGCTGATCTACGACATCGTAGTCGCTCTTCTTAATTATCTTTAAGATTTCCTCCATCTCCTTTTGGGTGGTTTCGGGGATAACCAAATTCTGAGCCCTCGTCCTGACGGGCGCTTCTTCGGTTCCCTTACCCTTATCGGTAATAGCAGCAGAGGGTTCAACTTCGAGAGTAACAATTTCTTCAATCACTGGACTTTGCACATATATCTTGACAGGCACATAAGTACTTGAGGGTCCAAAGACTTCCCTTGGAGGAGCAATCTCCGGAGAGAAGATCCTTCCACTACGAGTTATCTTACTCGTCCCCGTAATATTCCCTATATTAGGAGTTTCTTCATCGGAATTCTCTTCGGCTGATTCGATCTGCTTGACACCATGGTAGAAGATCTCTCCTCCGTAATTCCATGGTATCGTTTTGTTGGACTTATATGGGATAGGCCCCGACATGGTAATCTTCAGCGGTACAAACTTAGGATCAGGCGTAATCTTAACAGGCCTTTTGTAGGTCTTGGAAAGATTGTCGGAAATGGTGATTATAGCAATGTCATTGATTGGAGTAACAAAGGTAACAGGAGTAACATGAGTGATAGTAGCAACAGGAGTTTTCTGAAAGAGGATCTCTTGAGTATCCATCAGGTGTTGGATGCCTGATTTTAACAGTGGGCAGACGGATTGCAAGGCTGAACATAAGTAACAGTCTTTTTCACATCCCGGGAAAATCCCGGCTTTCAACAGATTTATTTTAATCATTGGCAACAGAGTCATTAATTCATCAACAGCGGTAACATGAAGATCTTCCACAATTGCATGGACATTATGACCATGTTTTGTCATAGGAGCGGATATCACATTAGGTTTTTCAGGAGCATCAAACTCTACCTCCTTGGCATCTATCAAATATTGGATCTTGTTTTTAAGTGCCCAACAGTTGTTGGTGTCATGCCCTACACTGTCCGAATGGTATGCACATTTTGCATTTGAATGATAATAGGGAGAAGAGGTATTTGGGTTTTTCGGCGCCTCTTTCAAGTTGGTAAGGTTTAACTTTAACAGATGAGGGAGGACCTGAGCCGGTGTCATATTAATCCGGGTGAACTGTCGTTGTGGCCTTTCTACCCTTTGCTGGTTAGCCCTAGGTTGACTGCTTCGAGGTTGATCGACTGAGGAGTTCTGGATCATTACAGCCCCCACCGTTGGTCGGCGCTCCGTTCTTCCCTGATTTCTCTGGGAATAAACAGCAAAAGCTTCTTTCTTGGTTGGGAAGGTCTTCTTGACAGCAGTGGAAGCAGCTGCATCCTTCTGAATTTTACCACTCTTAATGCCAGCTTCGACCCTTTCACCTGTTAGTATTAATTCGGTGAACCCTGCAGATGAGCTCTCGATTAAGTGATTAAAGAATGGACCTGACAGGGTCCCTAAAAACATGTCAACCAGCTCTCTATCCGATAATGGTGGCTGCACCCTTCCAGCCAAATCTCGCCACTTCTGGGCATACTCCTTAAATCCCTCATTAGAGGCCATACCCATACTCTGTAGTTGAGTACGAGTAGGCGCTAAATCCGCGTTGTATTGGTATTGTCGGTAAAAAGCAGCAGCCAAATCTTCCCAGTTATGAACATCATATCTCTCAAGTTGATAGAACCAGTCCAATTGCATACCCGACAAACTATTTTGAAAAAAGTGGACCCACAGATCCTTATCAGAAGAGTGAGGTTGGATCTTTCTGACGTAGGAACACAGATGCATCTTCGGACAGGACAAACCATCGTATTTGTCAAATGTAAGCACTTTGAACTTGGGAGGAATGACGATCCCAGCAACCAACCCTAGATCTTCAAAATCCAGCCCGAGAACCCTTTGTACTTCCATGGCTGCCAACCGTTCTTCCAGATTTTTATACTTATCGTCCTCAGGGGGATATTGCTGCTCAGAGTAATCTTCCTCCTCCTCTTCTTCTTCCTCTTCGGCTTCAGACTCGGAGGGCATTGCAACTCCTTTACCTTTACCAACCCCTTCGTCAGACGTCGAGGGGAATTCCAGAACTCTCCTAGCCTAATGCTCAAACCTTCTTCCCATAGTGGTCACACCAGCCCTTTTCTTCTTTTTCTCTTTGTCTTTTTCCTTCTCTTTCTCTAACAGTCCTTTAAGGTCCTCTTGACCCTTTGCTAAGGTCATGAGGAGTTGTTGGAATTGCGAATTCTATGCTTGCAGATCTTTAACCGTCTGCTCTATATCCATCTTGCTGAAATAAACAGCAGAAAGATAAGGAAACCTGGTGTGAAGACCTGTTTATGCATATGATGAATGATATGTTATTCATGTAATGCATTCAAGGATTCAGAAATTCAAATTTGTTGCAAACAAAACGAACACACGTTATATTAATAAGAAGAAATTTGTTAGTACATAAATGCCCCATGGGCAAAATATTACAAAATTCTTAATGTAAAAAGACATTGCACATCCTCTTTGGTGCGATGTAAGTGTTGAGAGTCTCCTCTTCATGAAGTCGGAGGGTAAGTTCCAAAACCTTCTTCTCACTGGCATAGAAGTTGGCTTCAAAAGTATTCTGTTCTTCCTTGAGCTGTATCCAACTCTTTTGCAATTCTTCCAATGATGTTGGCATGTCTGGATGTAGGAGGGTGTATGGAACCTCTCCTTCCATAACAGGCTCTTTGATCACAGGGAGAATGTGAGGGTAAGGCATCATAAGACTCTGGGCGCAGGGGTTTCGTACCCACTTGAGATAAGGCTCAAGGGGGATGGAATTCTTGTTCCCCAATGTCTTACTATCCACTTTGTTGGGCATCCTCCATGCTCAGATAATTGTCGAAGTCCTTGAGCGTCATTGTCGAAGTCAAAAACCAAGTCAGGAATCAGCATGTCGTGAGGGCCATCTCTTCGAGCATATCCAAACTGTCTCAGAGCTAAACAGGGGTTGTAGGTAATGCCTCCCCTAATACCAAGTAATTGGACATTATGGAATTCTCCACAACGATCAATGATGATGACATTTTCTCTGGACCGAGAACACCAATGAACATCAGAATGTGTGAGGGTCATCAACTGTTGCGACCACCTTAAACCCTGCTCATTCTTCAAACCTGATTGGGGAAGGTGAGAAATAAACCACCTTGCTAGAAGAGGAGTACAGCACATAAGAACACCTATTTTCCTCATTGTTCGTGTGTGAAATGAGTGTAGGATGTCCCCAAGCAATGTAGGCACAGGATTCCGAGATATGAAAATCTTGAAAGCATTCACATCTATAAGCTGATCAGGGTTTGGGAACAAGACCAACCCATAGATGAGAAGTGCTACAATTTCCTCAAAGGCTTGCAGATCTAGAGAGTTCCAGCAGTCTTGTGCCTTCTCAAACAGAAACTTTGCCAAGAAACCCTTGACACCACTTCTGGTTTCCCAATGACCTTTGATATCAGATGGTTGCAAGTGTAAGGCTTGAGCAACATCTTCAGGCTTTGGTTATTTTTCCGTACCGTTGTAGGGTAGTTGATGGAGAATAGGAATCCTCAGGAGTTGAGAAAAATTCCTCCAAAGTAGGTACTAGTTGGTAATCAGGGAATGTGAAACAGTGGTGTAGGGGGTCAAAGAACTGGAAGAGGACTTTCACCATGTCTTCTTCAATGTTGGAGTTGACCAAGTTGAGAAGTCTACCATGTCTTTCACTGAAGAGAGAATTCTCTGGAATCTTGGAAGTAAGCTCCTTGAGTTGAGAAGGGATTCTCACAAGGTTGACTTGAATCATTTTCCTGCGAAGAGATTCCATGACCTACAAAACAAGGACAAAGATGAAGATCCAAACCCTTGAAATGGTTAGTGGATGCATATGATGCTTTATGATGTTCATGATGTATGCACAAGTATATGTGAAAGCAAGTCACAAAAGACCCTAGTTTCAGGCTTGCAAGAGGTTTCATAGGTAAGTACCCTCTTGAAGTTAGTTGGCTCAACCTGTCCTATAAATAGTAACCGGGTTCTAAGGAGCTCAATATCACTGGATTATTTTCTGTGTTCATTGTTTCAGTTTAGCCACTTAACTGGTGACCAAAATATTCCAAGAAAACAACCCTCGATGAGTGTAGTATCGAGTATCTACCAACTTTGGACTGCACCAAAGCCGGTCATCTCACTACCCCTTAATAAGGCCAAGATGGTCAAGTAAGGTTCTAAGAGTTCATTAGTGCTTCATGACATCACTCAGCGGCCCCGTATTCTCTTTGATTGACTCAAAGGCTACCGGTACCCACAAATATGTCGCACTAATATAACTATTGCTTCAACCATGTTGGTATACCCCGCACAGTTTCCACAACGTATTGCTATTTACCTATGAATGTTTCTCAAAAATCCGGGTGGAGGATTCAAACCCAAACAAGAGAACCAAATGTAAAGCAATCAAAGCAAACAAGATAAGCATGCAAAGGTGATCTAAACCCTAAGGTTACTCCACTTTTAAATATTTCCCAAGCAGAGTTGCCAGTTCTGTGATACGGTGGGAGAACTGACTTGGATTTTGTGTTTTGTGTTCGCAAATGTTTCGGTTTAGCAAGAGTCGCCACCGACTTTTTATTTTATCCTAAGGAAGGGTCTAAAAGCACAGGAAAGACCTTTGAGATGTTTTCTTGGGTTCGGGGAGTAGATTATGAAAAGGGAAGGTGCAAGCACCCTTTCATCCATGGTTATCCATGGGCTCTTAGTTACTTGTTTAGATCACTTACTTTTGCTTTTCAATTATTTGAAATGGTGCTTTGTGTGTGGTTTTAAAAGATGTTTTGAAAAGAGGCCATCGTTGTGGCAAAACTTTTGTAATGATTCTTGTTTGAATGTATACAAAGGTGTATTTGTCTTTGAAAAGATATTTCAATGTTTTGAAAGTTTTGAATGTTTGTTTTGGGAAATGTTTTGAAATTGTGTTATGATGTATGTTTGAAAATAACAAAGATGATTTTGCAAGCTTTGATCAAGTAACTAAGAGTCGTCTACCCTATCTACTCAAAGATCTTTCCTTATGTGTTTTAAACCCTTTTGACAGTGTTATTTCACCATTGCATTTGGTGAATAACCTTGTGTTAGGATGTTAAACGGGACAGGCGCGGGTCATCGTATAGACCATGATAGCAATTGTGTTAAGTATCTTTGGCAAATTTTTAAGGGACTTGATCATTTTGTTTAGGCAACCAAGATAGCGTCATCGAGGGACTATGATCTATTGTTTTGTTTTTGTTTTGCCAAAGTATCCAACATGCATAACATGGCCTATTTTCAAGGCAACAAGTGGATTGTAACCCTAGGGGTGCAAGTGTGCGTTGGTGTTTGATTTTCATGCATTTTTGTCTTTGTATTA